>JZKD02S1627365.1:423932-457606 GCA_000966675.3 Picea glauca | reverse complement strand
GGCCTGCTAGCGGGTACCCGCGGGCTGTAGTGGGCCTGCTAGAGGGTACCCGCGGGCTGTAGTGGGCCTGCCAGCGGATGCTTTTTAAAAATGGAGTTTTTAGAAGAGTTGTTCAACATGGCTTTGGCAATGAAGGGCAATGAGTTGGCCTGATGCCAGGTAAGCATGTGTGGTGCAATTTAGGGTTATAACACTTCCTTGTTGGGATAGCTTCCACCCATTTGGTGAAATAGTCTGTAGCGGTCAGGATCCATCTATGTTGAGCACTTGAATGAGGATTAATTTCCCTTATGAAGTCTAGTCCCCATTGCTGAAAAGGAGCTTCTGTCTTGACTGGGACCAATGGCATCGCTGGTAGTTTATGTTTTCCCACAAAGAATTGGCAAGGGCTACAAGCTCGTACCTTAGCATTGACATTTGGGAGAAGTTTAGTCCAGTAATAACCAGCCCTCAGGATTTTATATGTCGTATCCCTCCAAGCGTGGTGTCCGCCATAGATTCCTTCGTGAAATTGACCTATAACTTCTTCTGTTTATGACTCGATCAGACATAAAAAGAGGAAATGAAGAGGGTCTTTCCAGTATAATCGTTTTTCAGAAATACAGTATTTAACTTCATGCAACTTTAGCATTCTAGCTTTGGATGGAGACATTTCAAAGTTAATAAGTATGTTACTATGTCCTTGTACCAATTTGACGAGGCAAATTTCTCCTCGATCCTGTTTTCGACTATTTGGTCTTCAAGTTCATATATGCCTACCCATTCTTCTTCCTCCTGAGAACTGTTTATCCCAAGATCCCTAAAATTGGATTAAGCTAAAAGTTTAGCTAAACCTTGTCCCTTTACCAATTTGGTTGGTTTAACCTCCAAGTCAAACTCTTGAATTTTGTCAATCCATCTTCCTCTTTTACCATCATTGTCTGCTTGAACCAGAATATCTTTTACAGAGCTAGTGGGTACATATTAAATCACTTTAGAATGTAAAACATAAGTTCTGAAAGATTTCAATGATTTTACCATAGCATACACTTGCTTTTCCATTATATTATATTTGAGTTCATCATCTCGAATACTTTTGCTAAAGAAGGCTATCGGTTGCTCGAAAACTTCTTCCTTCTTCTGAAGGAGTACAACAACAATTGTGTGTTCAGAGGAAAATGAAAAAATAAGAAAATATTTAAGATAATCGGGGCTCGCTAGTAATGGTGCCTCACTATAACCTTCTTAATATTGGCAAAGGATGCTTTAGCTTCTGCTGTCCATTTTACTTCACTGTTTTTTCTGAGCATATCTGTAATCAATTTAACAATTTCAGCGAAGTTAGGAATAAATCTTCTCAAGAAATTTATTTTTCCTAAAAATGATTGAATTTCTTTCACATTCCTAGGAATAGCTATTGTATCTATAGCCTCTACTCTTTTAGGGTTAATCGTGATTCCATTTTAATATACGATGTGACCCAACAAATTGCCTTCTTGCATAGCGAAATGAGACTTCTTAGGATTTAAAGATAGACCAAACCTACGGCATTTTTCAAATGTTTGTTTGAGATGAATCATATGGTCTTCATCCGATTTAGAAAAAACAGTCAGATCGTCCAAATAGATGACTACAAACTTGTCACATTCGCCAACAAAAGCAATATCCATTGCGTGTTGAAAAGTAGCATCTACATTCATTAGTCCAAAAAACATTTTATCGTACATAAACGTGCCCCAAAGAGTGGTAAATGAGGTTTTTTCTTTATCAAGATCACCAACGACAATTTGATTATAACCTGAAAATCCGTCAATCATTGACATTCTATTAGCCCCTACTACATTTTCAAGAACATGGTCCATTTTAGGTAGAGGATAATTATCTTTGAGAGAAGATTTATTAAGATTTCTGAAGTCAACACATAGTCTAATTTCCCCATTTTTCTTTCTAACTAGGACCAGATTAGCTACCCAATCAGAATATCTTAGGGGTACAATTATCTTAGCGTTAATAATTTTTTTGACTTCTCGTTCGATAACAGGTAATAAAATAGGGTTAAATTGTCAGAGTTTTTGTTTAAAAGGTTTGACACTTGGTTTGAGAGTTATTTTATGTTCAATCACAGAAGTGTCATATGTTTTCAGTTCTTCATACGACCATGAGAAAACATCTTTATATTTTCTTAACAACTCTGTGTATTTATTTTTGTTTTCTGTTGATAAATATTTGGATAATTTAACCATTCGGGGGTTTTCTTTAGTCCCTATATTATAATCTTCAAGCTCCTCTGGTTGGGGTTGTAGGGTAGTTTTTGAAGGGATATCATCTTGATTAAAATTTCTTTCCAAAGAGATTAGACCCTTGGGGATTTGGTTGTTCTTGAGAACAAGCATTCGGTGGTTTGCAATTTTATCGTGAAATTCTTTAGAATCCTCCACTTCTTGCACGATCCAAATAGAATCATTTTGATTTTCTTGATTGGTATGCGTTTTTGCAAATTCATCTAAAGATTATAGAAACTTTCGAAGCTTCTCATCATCTTCAAAAATCTCCCATTGTTGTATGTTATTTGGTATTGAAGGGAGATGTCTCATTTGTATATGATATTTTAATTTAAAAGTAGTCGGGGGTGTGAAAGTTGATGCAGCTTTGGCTAAAGCATCAGCCTGTTGATTTTCGGATCTTGGGATGAAATGAAAATTCACATATGTGAAGAAGTTCTCAATTAAATCCCAGACACAATTCCTATAGGACTGTAATCTAGGACGCTTAGCCTGATACTGCCGATTTACCTATTTTATAATTAACTCTGCATGACCAAAGACTTCGAGTTTCTTAATTTTCATCCTTCTAGCAGCTTCTAATCCTAGCACTAAAGCTTCATACTCACATACATTTTTTGTACAATCTACATTCCACTAGAGCCTATATGAAAAAGGAATAACAAATTGATTATCGAGAGCCATAAGAAGTGCTCCTGCCCCGGCTCCAAGGAAAGACGAAGCACCATCAAAATACATTTTCCATACACCGGTACTATATACATTTTTCTTTATTTCTTTTTTTTCAATGTTTTCTTCTATACATTTATCGTCTACATCTACTTCAAAATCGTCATCTAAAGATAATATACAATTTCCTAAATCTTGGTCGACAATATAAACTGGATGATTGTTGGGGTTGTTTGGGTCACCTACAGTAAATGCTAACCTAGTCTCTCTATAAAGACGAGTGTATTGGCCTCCAAAAACTGGAATTGTAGCATATGTCATATCTAGTTGGAGAGATCCTCCAAGATTGGAGCCCCATGATCTAGATAATAGCATACCATACTTTGGGGGAATGTCAGTGACTACTACATCCATAAGAATACTTTTAGTAGGTATTTGAGCCAAACCTACCACTAGGTCTTTAATCATACCTATGTATTTTACTTTCCTTGAATCGAAAGAATATAAATCACCATAGGGTCTTGTGGTTTGAAGACCAATTTTTTCCATTATTGCCTTTGGCATAACATTGTGGGAAGCTCCGGAATCCAACATACAGTTATGGAGAAGGTGGTCAAACAGGGTTAACGTAATATAAAAAGGAGACACAGTGTCTCTTGCACCTTCGACGTGTGGACCAAAGACTAAGATAGGTTTGTCATCCTCTAAGTTGATGGTGTCAGCCTGGCTTTCATCTTCGGAAAAATTAATCATTTTGGTGATTTGTTTTCTATATATGGGATTTTTAGCTAACTCAACAAGGGGAATATGAATTTTGATTTTATTTATTTCGTTTTCCAAATTGAAGTTTCCTAGAGCCTTGTCATTTTTGATGTTCGGTGCTTCCATACCTTTCTTTTCAATTTTCCATTGAGATGTGACCTTGTTTTCGTTTATAGGAACTTTTGTCTTCACAGGAAGTGTTCCTATAGGTTATGACTGTACAGGTTGCGTATCAGTTGTGTTTCTTTTTGCAGATTGTCTATCTGCAACTTTTGGAGTTACCTCATCAGTTTCGTTTCTTGGCAAACTCTTTTTTGTCGGAACATTTGGGAGATTTTTATTTCTTGGTCTCAAATTATGTTTTCCTTGTAGTTCAATAATAATATCATTTGCAATATTTTGATATGTGAAATCATCAGTCATATTATTGCTAACATGTTCTTCCGATGTAATTTCTTTACTTAAATATGCTTCGTAATCCTGTCTTGATAAATAAGGGGATTTATTATCATTGCCAAGGTTACTAATATCTTGATCGATTTCTTAAAAATATCCTAAATCTTCCTCTCGGATATAGTTTTCACTTTTAAAGGGTGTTGGAATTTTTTGATCTTCATTTTTAATCATTTCCTGTGGTCCTTGAGGTTCAGGATTTCTTCGAAAATATTTTCTGGGGAAATTATCTCTTTTCGATTTCTCTAGTTCCATTTTCGAGATATTGTTTGAAAGTTATCAAATAACCCTTTCCATCTCTTCTATTCTATCTCCGGAGGATTTTCCTGATCCTGAAGATCCACCTTTCTCTTTAAATTTTTTATTTTCTTTGTTTCTAGTTTCAGTCTTTGCTTTAAGTTTCCCTGATGCCATCATGTTTGATTCAATCTCAAGCACATCATCCAACATTTTCATGAGATATATTGATCTCCTTTCTCTCAATAATAAGGCATAATCGGGGTCAAAAGCACCAGCAAAAGTGACTTTTGTTGCAGGTTGTGAAGGTTTAACCTCAACTGGAATTTTATTATACAACTTATTGAATCTCTATGTGAATTCTAGAATTGATTCAGAGTTTTTCTTTCTAAGGGCTCCAAATTCAGTTAAGTAGTAGAGGTGATCCTTCCTCTCTCCCCATTGTCTAATAAATTCACTTTCAAGTTCTTCATAGGATCTTAAAGATCCAGCTGCTAAGGATCTAAACTAGGTCCTCATCTGTCCCTCGAAAGTTTGAACGAGGAGTCTAGAGTAAACATCTTAATGTTCTATTCTGAGTATGTTAGCAAATTGATCAAAAACGTTTATATTTTCTTGGGCAGTCGAATCACCTTCCCCTGTAAATTTCAGAAGGATTTTCATATAATTCTTGAGGATATCATGAAGAGGAACAAGAAGAATAAGGGGAGCATATCTAGCATCCACTTTAGAGAAAATCCCAAGAAGAAGTACTTGACCACCTCTAGGGGAATCACCTCCACCTCCAGCACCTCCTTGTGCAGCCATGGTTAGATTTGGGACTGAAGTTTGGAAAGTGTGAGGAGAAGATTGTCGAAAATATGGAGAAGAAACTTCAGGAAATGAGAAAGTATCGAATGAGGGAGGAAGTGAAAGTGATCTTTCAAGAGTTTTCGATGTGTTTGATTGCGTAAAGTCAAGTTGACCTATATTATATGTGGATAAAAAGACTTGCTTAAGTGGTTTACGTTATTTTAAATTTTTTTCTGGATCAGAGACTGACGATGTCTGCTTGCTATCCAGATTTTTTCTGGTGTTCTTTCGACTACTAGCCAGTTTAGTTATTGTGGAGTCGCCAAGTGAAAAAAAATTAGCCTTAAAAGGTTTTCTGTTCTCGTTCACTATCAAAAACATAAAATGTCAATGTCGTTCTTCCCCGGGAAAAGATTCGTTTCTTCGTTCCCCGACAACGGCGCCAAAAAGATGTTGTTCCTAAGTTTATGCCTTAAGGCTATAAAGCATACCATCAAGGCATCCATAAATGATTTAAAATGAATGATTTGGGAAAAAGAAATCAAAGGAAGATTAAAGAAGAATTAGTTTCTCAACTGTCTTTGTCTTGCTTCCTGTTGTTCTTGGATACTAATGTCTCGCTCAATAGCAGCCCATGAATGTTCTAACTCAACCTGGTTAGTTGTTGTTTGTAAAATGGTTTTAAATAGACTCAATGAAATACTGGTTTGATCCCGAAGGCCTGGTTCAACGTTGGGTTGTCTGCTACTAGGGACAGTCATGGATGATAAAACTTTATTTATTTGTAAAAAAAGATTTTAATCAATTTGTTACTTCAAATTTTCCAGAGATGAGAACAAGAAAAACAATTTTAAAATCCAAAATAGTAATGTAAACACATTCGAGGTCGTTTCCTAGATTCTAACAATTTCGAGAATCGTAAAATAACAAATAAACACCACAGAAAAAATATGAGGCTTTAATCAAGAAAGAATCTCATATTTCAATAGACAATGATGAAAGAAAAACGAGGTTTCTAACAAGAGTTAAGTATTAAGGAACAAATTTTTACAGGTCTTAAAATTACTAAAAGCGATTTCAGAGGAAAAATTGTAAATCATTTGACATCGGAACCAATCTGAGATATAAATCAATGATGTATATAACTTCAAATTGATTACTCATTAGAAGAACATCGAAAGGAAAAATTTAACAAAATATAATAAACAGGGTGAAGACACATAGCTACAAATTTGCAGGATCCAGAATCTCATTTGTGATCTATATTCTGATGTATTTGAAAAATGATATTACAAAATGGCTCTCTCCAAAATTCCAAAGCCTTTTCTCAGCCTTTAGAAACTATATTTATACATTTTCTTCAAAATTTCTCGTTGGTGACTAACCAACTTCCTAATATTACGGTTACATAAAAATAATGTCAACCGTTTACAATTTCTTTCAAATCTTAAAAGATAAAAACATTTTAAAATATTTTAAGCTTGCATTGACAAACTTCCTTTCTTTGCTTCAATACACTGAACACATTTTCCCAAAAACTTCACAAAAGTCCTGGGAGCATCTGGTAATTCATTTGCTTCAAATAAGAAAAATATTTTCTGCAATTCGGGCAACCGGTTTTCTATCACCTTTTCTGTGAATTTAATAGTTTTTTACTTTAAATTTGACATCACCATCCATTTGTTGATCTCTGTAATATTGATCAATTTAATGTTTGAAATCACTTCTTTCATTTCCTCCATCTCTTCTCTAAACCTCAGCTGGTGCTTGGCAATATTGATTTCGCCTAATAATCTGGAACAACCATCTGTTTCGATATTCAAAGAATCTCTTTCTAATAGATCAAAGATTCCCTGAAAATAATCATTGACTTCTCTTGCTATTCATTTAAATTCAGCTAGCTTTTCTTCCCACACCTTTATTATTATGTCCCCTTTAACCTGTTCATAAATAGATAATTTCCAAATCTTTCTAACCTCTTCCTTTGATGAGAAATCCACTGCCTTCTGAAAGGTTGTTCTAGCTACTTTCGCCTCCCTTTCCTTCTGAAACAAAATCTCCAAAGACTTATTTGTTTCTTGAAAATATTTATGGACTACTTCCAGATTCAAGAACACTTTCTACTATTCCTCCTCTATTCTTACATATATCTCCAATGCCTGTGTCCTGAAATTTTCAAGTTCTACTACTTGGGTAGTAATAGAAATAATCTTATCTTGCAAATGTTTGTTTTCTTCTCCCATCTTTCGAACCTGTTCCTGTGTGACCTATATTAAGTGTTTTTCCTAATCCAAGTCTTTATTCAATTTCTTGATTTATTGCATATCCTTTAGTCTATCTTGTTCTAGACCCTTTTGTATTCCCCAACTAATATTTCTTTCATTTTCTTTTAGTTTGTCTTGCAACTGGATTATTGTTTAGTCCTTTTGTTCAAGCATAGTTGTTAAATTGCCAACATAATACATGTTTTTTTATCCTATAGCACCCATTGTACCTTCTATTTCTGTAGAAAATTCTCCATCCTTGAGTTTCTTTCCATCTATAATAACTCTATGCATTTTAATCGTTCCTTCTCCTCTTGGATGAATTTCTTGTTTCAAGACTAGTCTTCGTTTTTTGCTGAAACAGTAATCTGATGAGGGTATTTCATCTCTCGAAATAGGATCTAGATCACTGACGTATAAAAATCCTTGATGGGGGGTTCCGAAAGTCGACTGTAATGGAGTTAAAGAGGTTATAGGACTACCAAGTTATGTTAAAGTTGTTCCTCCTATCTTTTCTGGAACATTCTTCATGATTTCTGGAATTAATTCTGGCTCTTTTTCCTTATCCATTCTCGTTTATTTTGTTTGATAACCCTCTGTATCTTGGGAAGGTATCTTGGTATTTTTCAACTTAACTTTGTTATTTTCTTTATCCTGTATATCAGTTTCAAACCCTGGAGGGGATCCTTGCTGTTCTGGCGATGGGGTCAAAATTTCACCCTATAAAATCTTAGGTAGGTAGCTTCGCCTATGGCTTTGAAAATATGAGAACCCAGCCTGTGATTCAGGTGGCAAGGCCTAGACTTTATTCAACACTTCTTCATAAGACTTAACATCTTTCAAAATATCATCATAAATACATATTTCATGTTCATATGCCTTTAGATTACAATGCGTGTAATGCCTACTTATTATTTGGTAGGGGTCATATTTTCTATGCTCAATATTTACTAATTTCACTTCTTGTAGCGACTCAGACTCTACCTTAGAATGCCCTAAATTTGATAAAGAAGATTTCCCAACATGAACAGGGAAAGATGGCCATGCTTTTTTCTGAAGTGCTTTTAATTCCAAACCAACACCGCCCTTGGCTATCTGATGAGCTACTTCTATGCACACCAATTTGTATGGTAGGAATTTTGGGAGTGCGTGAGGGGGAATGGAACAACCATAAACCCTAATGTAGGAAAAAATTTCCTCAATGAACTAGTCGACAACTGCTTTAAGGCGATCTATGATTGTATCTGAAATGCGAGGGGGTTCGCATCCAGAAAACATTTTGTGCATGGGAATAATAATAAAATGACAAACCTCATAAAATGTGCTTTTCACATTTTCTTTCCAAAGGGTTGAGTGGTATTTATGAATAGGTTCTGGACAGGAAATACTCCAACTCCAATTCAATAATGGAAAGGGGGTCATAAAAAAGATTGCATCCATTATCTATGAAGACATATAAAAATCTACTGGTTTTCCTTTTGACTTGGCTGCTTTGTAATTTAAAATTTCTTGCGTTAGGTTATCCGACAAAATTTTATGCCAGTTAAAATCATTTCCTTCTGAAGCTTCCTCTAAAAATGATACTCAGTCTGCATGAAAGTGACAGGGATCTTTTCTCCGGAAAAGTCTGCATAACATAATGACTATATAAACCATATATTCATTTAAGGAGACTGTATCATAAATCCCATGATAATTAGCCCTAAACTTTTCTTCAGAAATCGCCCATCCTCTAATCATGTTGGGATATGTCTGGTCTGCCTCAACACATTCCTTTCTCTGAAACTCAGCTAAAAATTCAACCTATGTTTATGATTCCGTGAGAGTTTATACATTACTTGAATGTGCTCTGGCCTGAATGAGCCGATGATAGCTCCTTTATCGTTTTGAATGCTCCTTGTTTGGATATCTACCTAATCCAGAGCCTAGTTGATCATATCAGTGTATGCCACCAGCCTCAGACGCGCAACAATCTTATGAAGCTCAGATTCAGTTATGTCCCGGAAATGATTTTCAGAGTCAGGATGAGTGTTCTCTAATTCATATTCCAGCATATCTGAGATTTGAGTCCACGATTTAATAGAATCTATAGCATGTGGAGTGGTATCGGAGATAAAATATCCTTCCTATGTGTCTTCATTCTTTTTAGGTGCCTTTTTGGGTGCCATGACTTCTGTGTTTAATTAGAAACCTGTAACAACAAACGGATGAATGAGCTCATCTTAGAATGATAACATAGACATTCGAATGTAATTTTAAATATATTTAAAAATGACAACATTTGCACAGTTTTCCCAAAATTAAAGCTCTTAATGCAGAAGATATTTTACCGAGATACGCTTTTAAAGTTTGTATTTAAGTACCTTCGGGTTTTGAAGAAAACGAGAAATCTACTTAATGGGTAAGAAAAACATAAATGAACAACTAAGAATGATTTCCATTAATCTTGTTTTTAAGAAAAAGGTTAATTAATGTTAATTGCAATTTAAAGCTGAAAACTTCATTTTTCGGGGTTTCGGAAATCGTAATGTCGAGAGGTATGTAGTCGATGAAAAAACAATCTCCAAAAATGCAAAATTGTGAAATCGTGATGCTTTAATTAGGATTTAAATGTTTTTATCACGTTAATTCATTGAGATTAATCTTTTTTCGGGATTTCAGAAATCAGGATTTTGAGAAACATGATGAAGGAGACATGTTCTCATAGAACCGTGAATCTCGAAATCGTGAAATCGTGATGGCTTGTTTATTTTTTCAAAATAGGACTTAATCTTATCTTAATTAATTAAATAATCACAATTAAAGATAAAACATAAAAATTTTAATTTAACGTGACTTATAGATCGGGTTTTCAGAAATTAGGATTTCGGGAAACATGATGACAGGAGACGTGCTCTCATAGAACCGCGAATCTCGAAATCGTGACATAATTATTTTAAACTTTAACCTTTCTGAGAAGGGACTAAACTAATTCATTTTTTTTTAATTAATGTTCCAATGTTTCGGGAAATCGGGGATCAGGGTTTCGTGATTCAATTTGCATCAAACATTTGTTTGCAGAAAACCCTGAATCGTGATTCCTTTAACGTTTAAATTAAAAATTTGCAAATTTAAAATTACAACCTGTTTTAAATAATTTTTCAAAAGAGCGTTGGAAAATTTATATGTTTTGTAAACCTTTTTCCATTCTTTATCCAAAAAGACAATTGATAAAATGGTACCGTGAATTTATAAATGATGAAAGTCTTGTTTTAAGAAAGCCGAAACCCGAAAAACACAAAAAAATAAAAATCTAGGCCTTAAGGATAACAAATTTTAAAATATGTTTTAACAGACCACACTGTTCATCATGCTCAGTTGTAGGTCACCCCTGAGCTGTGACTAAGCTCCATTAGGAAAGGGATTCCTAGACTAGGAAAGGTCAATAGGGAAGTTACACAAAACACAGGAAGGATATTTTATCCTAGGAGCCACTTACGTGTAACACCCTCTTTCCCCCAGTCTGTAAAAATAATTATTCTAGCCAAGAACTGTGGAAAACTCAAAGATGTGAATGTGTGATTTTGAATGGACCTTAGTATACAAGGTTGACGAATGTAAATTAACATTTTGAATATATATATATATATATATATATATGTTGCAGGACTGTTGAGAGGGGGATGTGCTGAAAAAGAGACCACAATGGCTGAAGAAAGGTGGTGGAAGGCACCTGGAATGGTGGTGTTAACTTCCACCGAAACCAATACCGTATTTGGTATTCACTGGCCTGGAGAACCAAGAGCGGCTTGCTGGCCCCGAAATGAATTACTCACCAAGATGGTAGGTGAAGGGGCTCCTCATGAGTTAATGAGGGATGGGGGTGAACCGCCCATCCATGGAGGCCTCAGACTTGACCACCATGGGGAAATTTGTGCCACACGCAACCTCGCTGGAAAAGAAAAGGCAGGTAAAAGGTGTGGAAAAGGGACATGAGGGGGAGATCGCAAGGGGAGATTAGAAGAACTCTAGAACAAAATACAGAGTGAGCGATAGCAAAGAACTAGGAGAGTAACCTTCATTCTCGATCGCTGAAGAACAAAGACAGAGAGTCTCAAGCATTGTGGTCTAGCTCAGGGGTGGCTAGTGGTAAATCCATTCGGAGTCGCTAAGCCTACGGTTAGGTGGAAACGAGCACCCCTCTCAGCAGTTGCATCACACCTGATGTTTTCTGATAAGTGTTATATCCTGTATCTTGAACTTAAATATTCTGACATGTATGCTCATGGTTTGTGAAATTATGAATGATTTTTGTATAAGACTGTATATATGGTGTTTGATCAGAAATGGTAGTTGTATGTGTGTATTGGAAAGACCATATATGACTTACGTATATATTTGTATATATGTATATTTTTAATGGATTCAATATTCAAGTCTGTTCTCGGGAAACCTATTCCCTTATTTTATCTCAAGTAATGCCTTGGATAGATCTTCCCACAGGGACACCCATTTTTAAAGTTTACCCAAGAATCTACTGGAGGATTTTATGGAGTAAGTTTGAAAAACCTTGCACGAGAGAGAGAATGGTCCTCTTAGACTTAGGACATTTCAGCTTTTCGGTACCAGGGGTATCTAGGTGTGAGTCCTCTTGTACTCGCAAGTCTCGAAACCCCGACCCGCGAAATCCTAAAATGACAGCATGTGGATGAATTAAAGACCTCTCGGTGGTTTAGTACCCAAGATACCCTTCATCTAGCTAAATGCATGAATGAGATCCTTTCGACGGATCTAAGGTTTGTTATGACCGTTAAATTGAATGAAGGAATGCAAGCATTAATACCTTGACCCATTTTTAACCTTCGTAAGTAGCGAGGAAATCAGGACCGTCGATTCCAAGACCCATGGGAGTACCTGGACCGTCCAGCTGTAGAGTACACATGGCGGCCAGTAAGTGTTTCAAATTTTCGGCACCTGGGAGATCAGAGGGCAACAACCCTTGTCCTCACGACTCATGAAATCCCAACATATGAAATCTCGAAATGCTAGCGAGTGGGTAAGTTATGATTTTTTGGAGTTTCGGTGCCTGGGGTACCTAAGTGCGAGTTCTCCTATACTCGCATTACCCGAAACCTCGATTCATGAAAACCCGAAATGACGGCATGTGGATGAGTTAGGACTTTTCAGTGTTTCAGAACCTGAAATACCCAAGGGAGTATTTCCTTGTACTCGCAAGTCCCGAAACCTCGACTTGTGAAATCTCGAAATAGATGTGTAGGTTTAAGAGTTTGTATTTTAGAGTTTCAACTCTCGAAAGATCTAGGTGTGAGACCTCTTGTCTATGCACGTCACGAATCTCTGATCCGCGAAAACCCGAATTTTGGTAGAAGGTATGATGAGTGGGTGTATCGAATTTTCGGTACTTGGGAAATCAAAGAAGGTGACTCTTCTTCCTCTTGTATCGTGAAGTCCCGATTAGTGAAACCCCAAAATGGTCTAACGTGGATTTGAGTCTTGATTGTTCGGTGTTTCGACACCCGACGTATCTAAGAATGAGTTTCCTTGTACTCACAAGTCTTGAAATCGTGACTTGCAAAATATTGAAATAACAATGTGTGGCTAAATCCTAATATTTCAGTGTTTCAGCATCTGGAATATCCAAGGGCGAGATCCCTTGTACTCGCAAGTCCTGAAATCCTTACTTGCGATATCCCAAAAGATAGAGTGTGGAAAAGGTATCATATTTTGGTATTTCAGCACCTGGGGTACCTAAGTGCACGCCCCACGTGTTTGCCAGTCTCGGAACCCCTGACTCGCGAAATCCTGATGGATGAATTCCAAAAATAGTGAATCATGTTAGAGTTTGGTGTTTCGGAGTTTCGGCTCATGGGAAACTTAGGTGTGAGACCTCCTGTCACTACACATCCTGAAATCCCAATGGAGGAAACCCCCGAAATAATGAAGCATGTTAGAGTTTGGTGTTTTGGAGTCTTGGCTCCCCGAAAACCTAGGTGTGAGACCTCCTGTCATCGCACATCCAGAAATCTCGATGGAGTAAACCCAAAAAGGTGGAGTGACATGTTTTAATCCGAGGCATTTTTAGATATGACAAACTATTGGTCCCCTTCGGATTTGGGCACTTCGAGAGACAAGAGAGAAAGGGGAATGCATGCATCGCAATTTCCTGAATCGCGAAATCCGATGAGCACCTCTCCGATAAGGCCGGTGGTCATAACCAACAATCACATGAGTAAGGACATGAGAGGGTAGGAACTCCATCGGGCCCCATATGAATTCGGGGAATTCTGTTCCTCAACGAAAAGAAGGAAAAAGCTGAAAAATATTCTAGGCCCTTGGTGGGTGTGTTATAAATTGGTATCAGAGCATGGTTACAACACTTGGCCTACTTGGGCTCATGAATGAGTTGTGCAAAATCTCCATTCAAAACACTCCTAAAAAGAGTAACCCCCTATCTTAACCTTCCTAATCAAAAGACGAAGTTAAGAATGAAAACTCCTATTGTGTGTGTGTACATGTGAAAAAAAATATGAATTATGTACTGTTTATAAATAAATATAAATATTGACCAATAACCAGCATTTGTCTTTTGCACCCAAGCAGACGATCAGCCACAGGAAATTACAGACGCATAGAATGGTGACTCACCAAGAGTTTGGGGAAGGATCCTACAATCGAGACAAAGAGTCTGATGAAAGGAGGGTGATAGGGACCCCTCTAGATCTAGTTGAGTTGGTGAGGAGCCTTATGGTCGAATTACAAAGCTGCAAGGCTGACAATGAAAGGATGATGAAAGAACAAGAGAAACAAATGGAAATTAATGTAGTTTTATTGCAAAGCTTATCCAACTTATAAAGACAAATGTAGCATGAACCCGAGGTACAAGAACATGGTCATATTAGTGGCCACATTGAGAGGAGCACTTTGAAAAAGGTACATCCCAGAGGTAAAGGACAAATGGTGGATGATTCCTCTGGGAGGGAAGCTGGCGGTTCAGAGGGCTCTTCTAGCAACAGAACTAGTTTTTATTACCAAAGAAGATGGAGGAAGAAAAAGCTTTCCAAGGGTCATAAATTCAAAGAATTCAGGAAGGCCAAACCACCCTCCTTTGACAATGAAATAAATAAGGGAGGAGAAGTAGAGGCCTGGCTACTTGGACTAAAGAAGTATTTCAGAGTCCATGACTTCTCAGAAAATTTGAAGGCTCGAGTAGCCACCTTCAACATGAATAGAAAGACTTCCATTTGGTGGGAAGACCTTAAGAATGTGAAAGGGGTTCATGAAGAGGACCTGTCTTGGGAGAAATTTGAGAAATACTTCCGGAAGAAGTATTTGTCGAAAAAATATTTCGATGAGAAGACAAAAGAATTTTATGAACTCAAACTAGGACAACTCACTATATAAGAATATGTCAACAAATTCCTCGATTTTTTGAGTTATGTACCTTATATAAAAGAAGAAAAGGAAAAGTTACAATGCTTAATCAACAGACTACCTAAGGACTATCAGAACATAATTGAATTTGATGAGCCAAAGACCCTAGAAGGAACTATCCAAAAGGAAACCTACTGTCATGAACAACTTGGACATCGGACAGAACCTCATGAAGGATGGAAACAAAAGATTAGTTCAAGATTTCAGAAAAAGGGGATTAAATCCCTAGGATTTAAAAACTATAAGAACAACCCAAGAATGAGCTTCCCAACCTAGAGTGTACACCAGCATAATTTTCCCTACTTGGGAAGAAATAAAACTTTTGGATCCATACCAGTGAAGACTGATAACCCAAAGAGAGAACCTTTGAAATGTTGGGGTTGCAGAGAAGAAAACCTACTGAGAGACTACCCACACCAACGATAGAATAGTAAGAGAATTTATAATATCCAGGAAGCTACCACTGTCAATAATGTGGCCAAGAGTGTGCCACAAATTTATGGAGCCTTGGATAATAACCAAGCTGACCACCAAGTTTCAGTGGTGGAAATATAAGGTATCATTTCCAACCATCTAGTGTCTATTTTGATTGACCCTGGTTCAAATTTGAGTTATATAGCCCCTAAGGCTGTTGATAAGTGTAAACAACAGCCACAAAAACCTACAAAGCCATGGTTGGTATAGTTAGCCACTGAAACCAAAAGAAGGGTAGCAGAGGTCATACCAACCTGCCAATTAATGTTGGGTGAATTCCCCGCCCAAGAAACCCTTAACATATTACCCCTAGGATCATATGATCTATTGATTGGTATGGACTGGCTAGCCTCCCATAAAGCCAGATTGGACTGTTACCATAAAACCTTAGAATGTGCAAGTAAAGAAGGGAAAAAGATAACCCATCAAGGGATCTGAAAACCTATCTCCATGAGACAAATATCAGCTCTGCAAATTGTTATAACCCTAAATTGCACCACACATGCTTACCTGGCATCAGACCAACTCATATCCCTTCTTTTCCAAAGCACTGTTGAACAACTCTTTGAAAATCCTCTTATAAAAAGACCCATGTTCCCTAATTCATTACTGCATGTGGGTACATGCTGGCTAAGCCAAAACAGCCTGCGTGGACCGACAAAAGCATGAAAAAAGGAAATTTTCCGATGGAACAAAAAGCTATGGGTGAGTTAACTGAAACTCCCAGCCATGCATGGCCGAGGGTTCATCCAAATACCTAGCTCCTTCTAGCCTATAAAATAAGGGGTAGGGGTCCCATTTGGAAGGAGGAAAAATATAGCAAAGAAACTCTGCCCATTTACGTATTTCCATTGTCCCAACCATTTAGCCTTTCCTTGTGCCAAAGGAGATTCAAAGAAAAGCAGTTGAAAGACAGAAGAAGAGGAGCCCAGGATCAAGTTCAAGGAGCAGTGGCCAGTCTCAAATTTTATAAGTTGACTCATTCTAAGTAATAAAGAGAATGTTTTTCCCGTCCCAATTCATGAACTTTTTACAATTTGATTAGTATATGTTTGGATTTCTAACCTGTTAGTATATAAGTAGTATGCATGCATAGTTGTTGCTTGTCTTGGATGCAGGTTATCTTTAGAAGGAGTATTGCGAACAAGTAATCAATCAATATGGAAGATCGACATCAAAGGCTGGGAATGAGGTAGGTTGATATTTCCATGCATTTACTAATAAAAGGGGATTTAAATCTAGGGATGAAGGTATAAAGTAATCTCTATTCGGTCATATATGCATGCAAAGTATGAACTCTATTTGCTAGTCTGTAGGGTGATTTTACCCAACAACAAAATTGGTGAACATACTGGGGAGACTCTCTAGGGTTCCTGGAATTTTATTTAGTTTTTGGGTATTTTTAAAGACTATTTTTTCTTGCCTATTTTTTCTTTTAGTTTCTATAAGGTCTGAGCTAGCAGGGAGTCTGGTTTTCCATACCAGCTTTCCCTGTCTTTTGTTTGACTATGTTTTTTGGGACCCACAGAGGTAGACATGGCCTACACAAAGTCTACACGTGTGTACCCATGCCCTACCCTCTTACAGCCCGCATGCGAATGCTAGTTGTATAAGTAGTAGTAGCGTGTAGAATTCATTGAACTTTAGAGGTAGTCATCCTCTTCCCTGTCAGAAGCACACATTCTCAGGGGTTTTTCTGTAATTCTGTATGAGTCTTTTTTTCTAGCAGTCCTATCTGAGATTGTTTTTGCCTTATCATTTTTTCCTTACATTATTTGTTTTTCTGTTAAAAAGAGAGTTCAAGCCTTCAAGGGATCCTGGTTATTAATATCGATGGTCTCTTCCTGGTTTTGGGTTCTCTGTTTTCTTTTTTCTCAGAGTTTAGATATACACGCAGCCTGTACAAGGTTAGCCCGCATGTACACGCACTCTGTCTCTATCCAACACGTGTTTGCACGCGTGTTGTTAAAGTGACAATCATGTGCTTGTATAGGATACGTGTTGTTGAAGGTAAGGCATTCATCCTCTCCCTTGACAAGAATTATTCCTCTTAGGTGTTTAAATCTCGTCTGAGTAGTCAGTAGCTTAGGATTAATGTTACCCTTAGCTTGTTTTTCTCATTTAAAAAGTTGTCAAAAAAATAAAAGAATTTTCACGGTTTTTAGACGAGTGTGAGAGTCATTTTCTTTTAAAAATTGCTAGTGTGTGATTTTTTTTTTAATCTGATTCTTTGCAATCTGTGATTAGGCCTGAATTGTTTTTCTTGGTTTTTTCTTGTCGGTATTTTTCCTTTATTGCTTTACTAGCATTTAAAATAAAATAAAATAAATCTCTTTTCATTTTCTTGTTTGGTTGAAGAGTGTGTTTCTGCATTATTAGCTAGGGAAAAGTCATTTATTTCATAAGTTTTTTTTCTTCACTTAGATCATAAGTAGCTCATAGTCGAGTGAAATTCCTTTAAGTTTGCTATCCAAAATCTTAGAAAAGTTAAAAAAAAAAAATTGAAAAGTTGTTGAAATTTTGCATTAAGTAAAAGTTTTGTTGCTAGTTTTTGTATTCATTCGTTTCTTTCATCTTTTTCACATCATCAGTTTCACCTTCATACCCCTTGATGTAAGACAAAACCATAAAAATAACGCTAAATTTAAAATCTACTAGACTTTATATTTGTAGGGTTCACCAACTAGTTCAGGATTAGGGCCTTGGATTAGGTTGGAGAGGAAACTCTTCAAGGCCATTTTAAAAACAAACATTGCAGTCTAAGTTAGGGAGTGTCTAAGTCTAGTGTTGTGAAAGTTATCTAGGACCCCCCTCTAACATAAGGGATAAACATGAGGTCACGTGTGGAAAGGTAGCGGAGATAACCCCTCCAAAGTTGGACCAATCGTAGTGGAGAACACATATAGAGGGCTTGTTTTGGGATTCCATCATTTGCATTTTCCACGGGGATTCATGGGTCTTGAATCCATTAGAGGTCCTCAGTTTTCTTCTAGACCATTTTCTCTCGATATCCTTGACAGGTTTCGGGCTCGATACCCTGCTCATTGTGGTCTACCCAACTTTCAAGTGTACCCATCTATTGACTATTCGTGCGCTAGCAACCTAGTTGCCAATATTTTTAGGGACATACACAGGTGACTGTGGGGGTATACCACGATACCTAGGATAGAAATCAGGCCATGCTTTGCAGATTATACCCAGAGGATGCTTTCGTGTTTGAGTTTCACTTGCACTGGTATGTTGCTCTACTGTTGGTTGTTGTAACTGTTCTTCCAATTAATTTAGTGTTTGTTTGTCTTATCTTCTAGGAACTTTTTAGTTTGTGTTACTTTTGAAAATTTAGACTACCTTAGAGTGTCTTGGATCTTCTCACACAGTGGAGAATCCTGAGCTCCATCAGTCATGAAGGCTTCTCGGCCTGCCGCCAGTTACACTGGAGCCACCCCTGCTACCATTAAGGAGAAAGCTAGACCAATAAGGGTATTTTGAAGCGACCAGGTTACAAACCATTGTGCTCGACAAACCCCTTTTGGAATCGACCATTTTGGACCTTGAAGCAACCACTCTTGGCCTGGTTGAAACCCCAACCACTGATTTCTTGGCACCTTTCATTATACTAATTCAATTTCAGGAGCACTAGACAGTGTTGCATACAACAATGGAAACAAATGTTGTTACTCCTTCTGGGAATTCTTCAATTCCCACCACGGTTGTCACCAAAGGAGAGATTTCATCTCCTAACCCACCATCGTTGATCTGAGCCACCATGGTCTCGACCGCAACTACTTTGCACAGTGGTATGATCCCATCTTTAGCGGTGGCCACAACCCATTTCAGACCAAGTGCGACAGGCCCTCCGTTCTCATACGGGATGCCTAGTTCGGGTACAAGTCTTGTACTTTCCTACTCCACTTTACAAACTTTGGGTCTGGGGGCAGGGAGCTCTAGCGCTTCTCTGCAAGGTCACATGGGGGGTACTCTTATTCCTTTTATCACTTTTCCTTACGGAGGAGGTCATATCCCTCCTTCGTCCCCTTCACTCGGTGGCTCACATCAACAATCCACCGGGTAACCTACACACATTAGTTTATTTGGAGCGGGGAGTCAAGGACCACCTTTGCATAGTATGCTAGTAGGTTCGACACCATTTTCTTGGAACGAAATGTTTGGTAACAACACCTTCTCGTCAGCCGATTTCCCGACTGGGGGAAGCCCCATTTTTGGCCAATCTACTCATGTGCAAGGTATTATTCCTGCACAGGGGGTAAACCTAGAAGGACCTTAGAATTTAGGGAAGGGATCTATTCGCTCATCCAGAATGTTGATATAGGGTAATTCGTTCCATAATCAATGGAACCTCGGACAAACTACTATGCCTATCCCCACGGGACTGGCATGGGGTAATCCTTCCCAAAGTCCTTCAAATATAATGCATGCCCAACCATCTATGTCCTATTTTGGAAATCAGTCGATGATGTCTCCACATATGAAAAATCCTTACGCTGGCCAGGGCCATGGTTTCATGGTTTCTACCCGAATCTAGGCTAGCAGCCAAAATTTTCCTGACAACCTGGTGCCAGTCAAACTCCAGGCCCCTTTTTCCCAGGTTATCAGCAACAACCCAAACTATCGTTCCTGACGACTTTACACTTGTGAGATTTGACAAGGTTGTTGAATGACCCTAATTGTCACGATCCATGTTGGCCTCCTATGCCGACGAAGTTGCCTTCAGATATTCCAAAGCTCAAAGACAATCCTAACAAAGATCCAGGAGATCATGTGACTACCTTTCATATTTGGTGCTCATCAACTCATTAAAAGATAACTCCATACAGTTACAATTGTCTCAATGTACTCTAAATGGGAGTGCCGCGAAATGGTACATCGAGCTCGATCGCTCAAGATGCTCTTCTTTTGGCGAACTGGCGATGGATTTCCTGAACCATTTCCATTTACTTGTGAGATATGATGTTGGCACAGAGCTGCTCGCCAATTTCGAACAGACAACAGCGGACCATATCTCTGATCACATCCGAGAATGGAGACGCCGGAAGAGTTTAATCAAAGTACCAGTCCCACCAGCATTTCTACTTGAGTGGTTCCTTAAGTCTTTGGTCCCGCACTTATCCAAAGACGTTGGGATATCTGTAGTTCTCTCCGAAGAATATGCCATCATGAGGGCTCAACCGTTCGATCTCATCTATTCTCAGTCTGGTTTAATATACAACATCTTTCCAGATGTGCCATGTTCAATACTGGATAAAACTACATAGAGAGTTGGACCACATGCCGATGGTATTGTTGGTTCAACACAAACAAAGCCTACTTAGCAATTGACGAAGAAGTTGTAGTAGTTATCTATACAACACACAACGGCCAGCCAAACTACTTCTTTGGCTACTCTCCCTACCAAAATGTTGGAAGTACACACTATGCAGTCGACTAACCCAAAGGCCACTGAATAGCCTGAAGGGAAGGAAAAACAATGAAAGAAGGGTAAGGGGGATAAAAAACCCACTGATAATGATGGTGGGGACAACACTGAAAAATGGAAGGTGAGGTATCCATGCAACTTGTGCGCGGAAGACCACCCGACCCATCTATGTCCTCGACTTGTTGAGGCCCAAAAATTTGTCACGCAGCAACAACAGGTAGTGTTGACTAATCCATTCCAACATGGGCAAAATCTAACTCAATCCTCTGCAAGAACAGACGGGGGCAGCCAAGAAACCTGCCTCCCTCTGAACAACCCCGCATCAGTGAACGTATATATGGTTAGGGGTGATGCTTTTATCTCGACTAGAGCACATGACTATAATAAACCAAGCGCTTTCGAGAAGGGTAAATAAGAAGACCTCCCATCTCTTCCTCTATAGATTTAGAAGACGTTGGGAGAAACAATTACACACATTCCAAAAGGTGAATTTAAAAAATCTTCTCATAACCCAAATGCAAGGGCCTCCCATAACTACTCTGTGGTATAATATTTATCACAAACCCCTTGTGCGATGTCTGCCTTGGAGGTCCTCCAAAGTAGCCCATATCAAAGGAAATCTTTGTTAACTACTTTAGGCTCTGCTGAGACTTGTAATTTGGATACCATCAAGTTAGATAAAATTGACTTAAAACCTCGTCTGCCTTACCACATAGCGTTTTAGATAGTAGTGGCTTACCCCATGAAAACTTTTACTCGGAATATCTTCCGCATGGTAGTCGATGAAGGCACCTCGACATGTTTTATGTCGTTTGCATGTTGGAAGTCCATTGGCCAACCCATTTTGTCTCCATCACCTACTCTCCTCATTTCTTTCGACGTTCATTCATTCCAACAACATAGCATCGTTCCTTGTTTGCCTATGCAGTTAGGAGGGAAGACCATGTGTGTCAAGGTAGAGGTAATCGATGATCCCATCGACTATAACCTCTTGTTAGGAAGGAGTTGGACTTATGTTATGCAAGTTGTGGTTGCTATAGTTTTCTGGGTCTTTTTGTTTCCACATGAGGGCCGGATAGTGATAATCGATCAATTGTCTTTCTCCAAACTTGACCCAAATTTGGCGGCATCGACGGTCCCGATGATTGAGAATCCTCAACTAGGTGTCATCAACGTAGGAGTTGCTTTGTGCCCATCCTTGATGGGTACCTTCGATTACCCACCTCCTCATGGCGATATGAAATTTATATCTAATCACCATAAGGTTGAGATTTTCAATTTTCATCGTTCCACACGACTTACTTCAAGGATCCATGGATACTTCCTTCCCCATCATCCATGATGGATGAGACATGGCACCCAGGCATGTCCATGCCCTTGTTTTTCACTGAAGTAGCATACTCTTTAGTCCAACAAGCTTCGGCTAACACTGATCCGATTCCTGCACAAGAGTTAGATCCACTTCTAGAGCCTATTTGGGCTCAAGGTTCTCTCACTAACATTGATTTGTTAGACTTAGTCTTTCCCTCTGATGAAGCAGTAATTGAAGCAATGACTAGTTCGAACAAACCTTGGGAGGATCTTCATCACAGATCATATTTTCTCCCAGAGTTAAGATGAATCAAAGAAGGAGAATTCACCGTGAACATGATGGGAGGTCAGTCGTGTACTATTAATCTCTTAGCTACACATGAAATTTATGCTGAGGGAAATATGGCAACTATCGATGAAACTATACCAATCAACATCTCTTGCAACCCTGGCATCATGGAGAATGTCTTCGTTGGAGCGGATTGCTCCCCCAAAGAGATTCAAATCTACATGGATCTTTTCAAAGAATTTTGTGACGTTTTTTCCTGGTCTTATGAGGAAATGCCAGGTATCGATCCAAAAATAGTTGAACATGAAATCACAACATATCCTGATGCCAAGCCTATCTGACAGAAGATTCGTCCATTTAATCCTTAGAAAGCGACAACCATCAAGATTGAGGTTGAGAAATTTCTAAAGGAAGGTTTTATCTATCCTATCCATTTGACCCAATGGGTTTCAAATCCTGTGTCGATCAATAAAAAACAAGGCACAATTCGTGTATGTACTGACTTCTCTGATTTGAACAAGGCATGTCCCAAAGATAATTTTCCAACACCATTCATCGACCAGATCATTGATGAATGTGCTGGTTGTGAAGCCTTTTCTTTCATTTACGGGTTTTCAAAATATAATCAAATCCAAATTAAACCCAAAGACCAACACAAAACGACATTCATTTGTCCTTAGGGTACATTCGCATATCATAAGATGCCTTTTGGTCTTAAAAATGTTGGATCCACCTTCCAGTGGGCCATGTATTTTTGTTTTCATGATATCAAGAATATAGTCGCCTATCTAGATGATTTAACATCCTGATCTCGCAAGAGAATGGATCATCCCACACACCTTCGAATGATCTTCGAACATTGTCACTACTTTCGGATTCGCTTGAATCCAAACAAGTGCAGCTTCTGCATAACGTCAGGACATTTATTAGGTTTCATTGTATCAACAATGGGGATCATGGTCGATCCTCTCAAGGTGGAGGCAATAATCCAATTGCCCCCCCCCCCCACACACAATCCTTCAACTTCAGAGTGTACAAGGAAAGGAAAATTTTTTACGACGCTTCATCGCCAACTATGCCAAAATCACCAAGGGGTTTATGCACTTACTAAAGAAAGATGTTCCTTTTTACTGGGATGATGCCGCTCAGTTCTCTTTCGATGCATTAAAACACGCCCCCACAACGACCCCTCTGCTACGACCACCTAACTATAACAAATATTTCTTCATATATCTGGCTACCACAGAGTCAACCATTGGCATGGTTTTAGTTCAGGAAGATGACTTATTCTTAGAATACATGATCTATTACCTGAGCCAAGGCCTCATCGGATCAGAACTCAATTATTCTCATATCAAAAAACTTGCGTTGGCAATAGTTCATGATGTTCAACGGTTCCGTCATTATGTTTTGTTTCGCAATACCACCGTCATTGTTGCCATGAATCCATTCCAGTACATGTTCACACGATGGGTTATAGGCAAAAAAATCAGTAGACGAATAGTCATCCTCCAGGAGTTTGAATTAGAATTTGTTTCAGCAAAGTCCAAAAATTCATTGGTCTTCGCAGAGCTTATTTCAAAACTTCCAGTTGAGTCAGGTGACGTTGTGCTTGAAGAATCGCCTATCCAGGGAGATATGTTTTTGAACACATCTTCAGATCCATAGTACGAAGATATACTTATCTATCTCCAAACTCTGAAGTGCCCCACTTCTGCTTCTCGTGATGAGCATCGGCGTATACGTCATAAGGCTAGGAATTATCTCATACTCAATGATAGCTTGTATCGAAGAGGTGTAGACTGCATGCTACATCAATGTCTCACACATGAGGAGGCCGTTATCGTGCTCAACGATTGTCATACCGGAACCTATGGAAGTCATTTGTCTAGGTTGGCAATAGCCTAAAAGATTCTACGCGCAGGTTACTTCTAGCCGACACTTATCAAAGATTGTATAGAATCGGTCAAGAAGTGCCACCCGTGCCAAATATTCTCTCAGAAGATGAGGGCACATCCCACTCCTATGTTTCATGTATTCACAGTTGGTCCCTTCACCAAGGAGGGGAATTGATTACACTACTTGCAACCGCCCTTTAGCAAGGGGGCACCACTATATCATCATAGTTGTAGACTACTTCACTAAGTGGGTCAAAGCTATGCCAACATTTAAAGATGATGGAGAGACTGCAACTCTCTTTTTATTCAACCAGATCATAGCAAGGTTCGACATTCTGAGAGATATTATTACTGACCATGGCAGTCAATTTTAGAACCAAATGATGACCGAATTAACATCAAATCTTGGGTTATGGCAAGATCATTCATCACCCTACTACCCACAAGCCAATGGGCAGGTGGAAGCTGTAAACAAAACTCTTAAGACTATTCTATAGAGAACTATCAACTCAGCCAAGTCAAATTGGCATTTGACGTTATACTCGGCATTAT
This sequence comes from Picea glauca, assembly GCA_000966675.3. Lineage (NCBI taxonomy): Eukaryota > Viridiplantae > Streptophyta > Pinopsida > Pinales > Pinaceae > Picea > Picea glauca. Next base: position 432,779 of record JZKD02S1627365.1, on the reverse strand, counting down.
GGGCTTACCGAACATCTGTTAAGACTGCAACTGGTTTCTCACCTTTTCAACTCGTTTACGGGCTGGAGGTAGTGTTTCCCATCGAATGTCAAATCCCATCTCTAAAATTGGTAGTACAATTATTGCCAGACACTTCTCCACTTGAAGAGTGGCTAGTATACCTTGAGCAACTCAATGAGTAGCATCGTGATGCGGCCCTGGCCAACAAGGCTCACAAACATAAGGTCAAGTTTCAGTATGATAGGTCCATTCATCCTCGAATGTTTTCTGAAGACAACCTTGTTCTGGTCTATGACAAAGATAAGGACCCCCTGGGGGCAGGAAAATTCAAACCCATGTGGTTCGGACCTTTCATCATAAAAGAGGTATTGAAAAAGGGTGCTTATCGTCTGATTGATTTTGAAGGGAATGCTTTGGCGAAGCCTAGAAATGGGCTCTACCTCAAGAATTATTACTCATAGGTAGGTCACTGTGGGTAACTTTTTGTAACATATGTATATTCGTTGTACTATTACTTTTTAGTTTCTTTTAAATTTTATGGACGCGTCATTGATGTTATCTTTCATCAATATGGCAGATGTCAATTGATTCCGAGGTGTTCATTCGGTATGCAGATGATGCTAGTCGGCACACTCGGAGGCTTTCCTCCATAGCTTGGGTAATATTTACACCTCAGGGCCAGTTGTTATCTTCTAGCGGTATATGCTTAGGTGAAACCACAAATAATGTCGTCGAGTATAGTGCAATTATTGAGTTTCTTCGTGATGCCTTGTCATTGGGTATCTCTCATCTCTTGGTCTATCTCGACACTCAACTGGTTGTGTCTCAGCTAAACAGAATATACCGGGTTCATGATCCAACCTTACACTGACGATTCCTTAGGGTACGTGTCTTATAACGAAACTTTGATTATATTACATATTTTCATGTTCCTAGGAGATTAAACCAAATTACAGATACTCTAGCTAATCAAATTTTAGATTGGCATCTTTCACACATATGAAAGAACATTGACATAAACATGTAAATACATTTTTTCACACATAATCCATAAGATACAAAAGATCAAAAAACCATATATAACATCATTAAGTAACCAGACTACATGGATGGACACAAGCACCTCAAAAAGAGGACTAATAACGAGTCACAGGGCTTATGCCCTCAAAAAATATATACAAGTAGTGCTCATAGCATGTAAAAAGTCTAAATAGGTTGAGGGCCTATGGGCCCTATTATACTGGTCCACAGCATGGGCTAAACGCCTAAACAATCGGATCCATGTCCGAGGTGCCCCCACTACATGAGGTTGCATGGATGGCGGTAGGTCCTCTATCTCTGCCATCAGGACTGTGCGAGTGAGTGTAGTGGAGTTATGCTCAACTCGTATAAACACCCTTTCAACCTCCCCGGCTGGGAGGTTTCCTGCTACTATTGGTCCCTCGGTAGCGACAACCATGGCTTCTGGCAGAGGACGATACATGTTCCGTGCATAATCGACAGGTCACACGGGTCCCACATCTGCATGAAACAAATGCATATCTGTCAAAAACTATGGCATATAAAAAAAATGATATATATAAAAAAAATGACATAAAAATTACATATACAAACAAGAAAAATACAAAGGTAGAGACTTACCCACCTCCCCTCGCTCCTCACTAGGAGGCACAGGTATCTCAAGATCTCTAGAAAATTCTATCCCTGCATATGGGTAATCCTTGATCACAGGGATCTGTCGTGACAGCCACGCAAAAAATTCATCATCAGAGGACTCATTGGTCCTTCCACCACCCTGTCGTGGTAGTAATACTGCCCATCTACATATAGCAGGAAAAGAGGCATGATGTCCTCGTACTACTCACCGAGGACTAAAGCTCGAAACTCTCTCAAAGAAGAATGAAAACAAAATCATCCTGAACCCAAAGTTCCTCTGTGTTCGCTGACTGCAATCTATCAATTGCCTCTTCGTACACTCTAGTAGTGTGGTACTCTAGTCAAAAATTTGTGCATTCAAGCACTGGATAGAACAGTTCATATGTGCGCGAGATGCTTGATGCAAGGCTATTGAACTGGTAATCCACCCAATAAGCAATAATATCGCTTGCAGCGATAGGTCAGTGACCTTACTTATGGGCACCTGGGAGCTCAAACGGTTTTTCCTAGCCTCATAGTGTAGGGCTATCAGTTCTGATATGTTAAGTGGCCCCAATGGAAACATCTTGAAATTGACTGGTTCCCCTCTCCTCGAGAGGCCAGTCAAAAAGTAAATATCCTCGGTGGTGGGCACCCGTGATTGCCCCTCTAGCATAAAAGCCTCTACATCAGGGTGTTAGTAGTCAACCAAGGCATTTAGTAGCCTTGGCTGCGCTCGCATAAATGGACACAGGAAGAACTTAAGTAAACCACATTGCATCAACGCAACCATGACATTTGGATCTCCAGCAACCAACTCACTAATTGCTTCATGCTCCCTTTCCCTCTAGTGGACATACAACCTACCAACACAAAAAAGTTTAGAAGGTTTAGTAAGGGTTGTTTCGTTCATTAATCTATAAAGGGGGGGGTCCATGCGTGTTGTCTATGTGACAGTCACATGTACATGCAGGCAGGTTTTACTCTGCCTGAGTGTACACGTGGCCTGTCCAGAGACAACCCATGTTGACCTAGGGATGACCTTTTAAAAGTCGACGCCCACCCAAAAAAACAAACTCAAAAGCAAAATTGAAGAATTGAATAGCTAGATAGGGGAGTTTGTACTTACTTGGTCCAAGCGGAAGTTTGTTTCGTCCACTGTAGCTCCCGGAATCACCGTTTTTATCAAAGGGGGTCTTTTGGCTCCAGAGTCAATTTCAAAATCAGCAATGGTGATAATGAGCTGCCAGCTTCTATTTATAGACTTTTTGGCCTCTTTTTGTCAGTTTTTTGGTCTCCCTTATCAATTTCTTTATACCAAAAACCATTTACAATGATTCAGAAGTTATATGGGAGGGATTTGATCGGGTATTGGGACACTTTTTTTTTAGTTTTGAGGAAATTTTGACGGTCCTTGAAATTTTTTCCAAGAATCAATTTGAGCATATAGGTTAGGTTATTACCCTGACTTTTGTGTCTCATTGTCTTTTTCCTCTGCCATAGGATCGATCCCATTAGGTTGTGACACAGAACCATCATATCTGCTTTAGAAGTGTCGCAACTTGGTGGTAGAGATTACCAGAAAATGGATGCCCTAGGTAGGTCCTGGTTGCATTATGGTGTCCATGCCGTCTCTAAAACACTGTAGGCTTGGGAGTCCTTATAGTATTTCCTGAATATGAGTTTGGGCCTCATTTTCATGATTCTTCTTTCCTCTTGGTCTCACCCTCAGGATTCCCAAAAAATAACGGGTCTTCTTTTAACCCCTTTTCAGACCCTCTAAACATGAAATGATTGTCGAGCGATCTTGTGGCCTTTCACGCTCGTTAAACTGAAATTTGAAGTCACGTCTGTCTAGCGGTAGTTTACCCCTTTTTCGGTCCGAACGATCAACTGTACAAACAAAGGTATACTCTATGGAACTTCCGCTCTATAGAAGAGTACTCTCAGGTATAATTTTATCTCTTTTTGGGGCCTGAGGGACTAAACTTACGAAGAAGGAACCCCCACAGAATCCATATTTAATCTCTTTTCAAACTCCCTAAAATTGAAAAGATTGTCGAGTGACCTTATTCTTTCACACTCGTTAAATTGGTCTAGAAGAATATTCCTAACGAAGTCCACAGTTAATCTTTTTTCAGACTCCTTAAAAATGAAAAAATGGCCGAGTGACCTTGTCTTTATCACACTCATTAAAATGGTTTTGAATAGATGTCTTGACAGTGCTAGTTTACCCCTTTTTCGAATTGACTAGACTACCTTCGAAAAAGGTACCCCAATGGAGTCTCCTGTTATGTTTTTTCAGACTCTCTAAATATGAAAAACCACTGAGCTTACCTTCTTTGGGCTCGTTAAACTTACATTGAAGGACGTTACCATTGTGTGTTTTGTTAATCGCGTTTGCATACCTTATACGCCAGCCTTGTAACAATTTGCTTCTACGTCTTAATACCTTTGGCCCCTGGAGGATTTTTCCCGAGTATCATTCTACTAGAACATCAATCTTGTCCTTGTGCCTTGATCTTGTATGTTTGCAACACTCGTTCCTCCCTTATAATGTAATATTCCTTTATTCTTTTTCCACAATTATTGAAAAGAACAAAAAAATCAAATATACCCCAAAAAGAGGAAGAGAAGTATTTTCTTTATTGGCAGCATAATGAGTCGCCCTTGGATAAAGCACATATGTTTGTTTTTTCATCGGACTATGGGATGTAGTACGACCTTAGGAAGCGTTTTCTCTCTATGTAGAGTTGTGTCCTCCACCGTTTGGTTATCCTTCCAAATATATGGAGAGTTTGCGTTGCCTCCTGCTTCGTAGACTTATGATTAACATACATGTTTCCTGAGTCTCATCATATGTCATGCTATTATCCAAGGGAAGTTTTCCACCAAGACTGAGTCAACCCCTCTGCAATATGTCTCTTGTCCTCATACCCGACCATATTGAACATCCAATCAAGACCTTGTTCGAAATCACTGAAGCATTCAGTTTGATCATCAATATTATCAAGTCCATCATCGACGAGCCGTCGAAGACCTCTGGGTAGTGCAGTCGTACACTCATATTACACTCCTACCTGAGTTTTCAAGATTTCAAAGTTGTTTCTCGATCTCTGAAGATCTCATCTCCAGCCATCAGGCCGAATCAACTTCTGGAAGATGGATACTATATATGAATATCTTTATGATTTCGAGATGTAGCTCCACTGTGTATTGTTTGTGACTACTCCTTATAGTTATTTTACATGGATATACAATGTATTTGATTGTTAGCCATGTTTCTATCTTTTCCTGAGCATGGGTATGCCTTCCTCGGTGAGACATTTGTTATTTTATAGACGACACCTCTTGGTTCCTAATCCTTGGGCTCAATCATTCGGCACATCAGTAAATATTGGTAATGTATTTTGGCCATTAGATGCTCTTCGAACCTCACACATTAGGGGGCATATGTTATAACCCTAAATTGCACCACACATGCTTACCTGGAATCAAGCCAACTCATATCCATTCTTTTCCAAAGCACTGCTAAAAAACTCTTTGAAAATCCTCTTGTATAAATGCCCACGTGCCCTAATTCATTATTGCATGCATGTACATGCTGGCTGACCCAAAACAGCCCGCGTGGACCGACAAAAGCATGAAAAAAGGAAAGTTTCCAATGAAACAAAAAGTTGTGGGTGAGTTAACTGAAACTCTTGGCCATGCATGGCCAAGGGCTCGTTCAAATATATAGCTCCTTCTAGCATATAAAAGAAGGGGTAGGGGTCCCTTTTGGAAGGAGGAAAAATATAGCAAAGAAACTCTACCCATTTATGTATTCCCATTGTCCCAACCCTTTAGCCTTTCCTTGTGCCAAAGGAGATTCAAGGCAAAGCAGTTGAAGGCCAGAAGAAGAGGAGCCCAGGATCAAGTTCAAGAAGTGGTGGCCGGTCTCAACTTTTGTAAGTTGACTCATTCTAAGTAATAATGAGAATGCTTTTCCCGTCCCAATTCATGAAATTTTTATAGTATGATTAGTATATGTTTGGATTTCTAACCTATTAGTATATAAGTAGTATGCATGCATAGTTGTTTCTTGTCTTGGATGCAGGTTAGCTTTGGAAGGAGTATTGAGAACAAGTAATTAAGCACAATGGAGGATCGATATCAAATGTAGGGAACGAGGTAGGTTGATCTTTCCATGAATTTACTAAGAAAAGGGGATTTAAATCTAGGGATGAAGGTAGAAAGTAATCTCTATTCGGTCATATCTGCATGCAAAGTCTGAACTCTATTTGCTAGACTGTAGGGTGATTTTCCCCAACAACACAAATGAGAAAGTATTGCTGAAAAGGATGTCCCCTATATGCAATACAGGTGTTGAAAACTATTGAAGATGATAAACAAAGCCTCGAAGACCACCCTACCTTGAGAGAATACAGAGATGTGTTTCTGGAAGAGGTACCGGGTATACCTCTGAGAAGAGACAAATACTTCTCAATAGAACTTGCATCGGGAGTGGTGCTGGTGTCCAGGACACCCTACCAGATGAGCACACCCAAGTTAGTTGAACTCAAATTTAAATTAAGAGAAATGATGGATAAGGGCTATATCTGTCCCAACGTATCTCCATGGGGAGCACCAGTTATATTTGTGAAAAAGAAGGACGGTACTCTTAGATTGTGTATAGATTATAGACAACTCAATAAGGTAACCATACATAACAAGGACCACTTTCCCAGGATCGATGACCTATTCGACCAATTAGGGGGTGCGTATATTTTCCCAAGGATTGACTTGAGGTTGGGATACCATCAAGTCCGAATCAAGGGTGAAGACATCCATAAAACTGCCTTTTGGACGAGGTATGGTTACTATGAGTTTGTATTAGTGCCATTTGGGTTAACCAATGCCCCTGCCACTTTCATGTGCTTGATGAACAATATACTCAGCAAATTCCTAGACAAATTTGTGTTGGTTTTTATTGCCGATATATTAATTTACTCCAAGAATAGAGAAGAGAATGAAGAGCATCTTAGGCTTGTGCTGCAAGTGCTAAGAGAACATCATCTTTATGCCAAATTCAAAAAATGTGAATTCTTCCATAAGAAAATACATTACTTAGGCCATGTTCTATCTGAAGAAGGAGTAGTGGTAGACCCTGACAGAATCAGGTCTATCATGGAATGGCCTACCCCAAAGGATGTTTCGGATATCAGATCCTTAATGGGATTAGCAGGATACTATAGGAGATTTATAAAAGGATTCTCCAAGAATCGTTGTCCAATCACTGCCCTCCAAAAGAAGGGGACAAAATTCACATGGACACAAAAATGTGAAGAAATATTTCAAACCCTGAAACATCTACTGACCCACACACCCGTGTTGAAGATCGTCGATCCCGAAGATGACTTCCTCATGTGCACATATGCCTGTAAGGAAGGGCTCAGAGGAGTCCTTATGCAAGGAGGAAGTGTGGTCTGCTATGAATCCTGAAAATTGAATGAGCACGAAGTCAACTATGTGACCCATGATCTAGAGTTGGCTGCCATAGTGCACGCCTTGAAAATTTGGAGGCATTACCTACTGGGAAGAAAATTTGTCCTTATGAAAGATCACTGTGGATTGCGATATCTGTTTGACCAACCAAGTCTCAATGCTAGACAAGCTAGGTGGATGGCCCTCCTTAGTGAGTTTTATTTCGAAATCAAACACATTAAGGGAAAGGAAAATAGGGTGGTCGATGCCCTTAGAAGAAGTATGAAGACAATTCACCTAGCCGCGGTGAGTACCCGTGAGATGGATATCAAAGAAAGAGTTGGAAATGCACAAGAAATAGATCCCTTTGTCAAGCCTGTGACCTCGTACCTACAACAAGATCCCACCGAGGTAAAGTACGGAGACTACCATATGATGGAAGGAGGTCTGCTCAGTTACCGAAGCAGATTGTATATCCCAGATTTTGATGACTTGAAGAGGTTCATATTGGATGAGCTACATAAAAGACCCTATACTGGTCATCCAAGATACCAGAAGATGATCACAACCACCAGGAAACAATTATGTTGGCCTGGATTGAAGAAATACATAGCTGAGTACCTAGAAAAATGCATAGAATGCGAACAGGTAAAAGAAGAACACTGACAACCAGTAGGATTATTACAACCTCTACCAATCCCGGAATGGAAATGGGAAAAAATCTCCATGGATTTCATCACCGGATTACCAACCTTGACCAAACAGAATGACCCCATCATGGTAGTGGTGTATAAATTGAGCAAGTCCACTCACTTTATCCCCGTCAAGTCAACTTGCAAGGCAATGTACATCGCTCAAGTATTTATGAAGGAGATATTCAGATTGCATGGTATGCCAAAAGAGATCATGTCGAACAGAGAAAAAAAATTACTTCCAACTTTTGGAGGTCACTAATGGTTGGTTTAGAGACCGAGTTAATTTTTAACACCGCCTATCACCCTCAAACCGATGGACAGATGGAAAGAGTGAACCAAATACTATAATACATGCTAAGAATGCATGTAATGCATCAACCCAAGAAGTGGGAAGATTACCTGCCACTGGTGGAATTCGCCTACAACAACGGCTACCAAGAATCCTTAAAGCTAAGCCCCTTGAAAGTCCTATATGGTAGGCCATGCAACACTCTTGTCAGTTGGAGTAATCCCATAAACAAAATTTTTTTTGGACTAGATATGTTGAAAGAAATGGAACAACAAGTGACTCAGATAAAACAAAACCTGAAGGTTGCTTAGAATCGACAGAAAAGTTACGTCGACCAAAAGAGAACCCCAAGAGAGTTCAATATGGGAGACCATGTATATCTCAGAGTTAGACCCAGAAAGAGTTCTCTGAAAATGGGAGCTTGTGAAAAGTTGGCACCTCGATACTATGGACCCTTTGAGGTTCTAGATAGAGTGGGACCCGTAGCCTATAGACTAGCACTTCCTCCCACAGTAAAAGCACATAATGTTTTCCATGTTTCATTATTGAAGAAATATGTACATGATTCTAATCATATAATTGTCTGGTCTGTGATCCAAGTGGAACTAGAGGGAGAATTTCTACCAGAACCTCAATGCATACTAGACAGAAAGGAAACCTCGCTTCGGAACCAAACCATTACACAGGTCAAGGTGCAGTGGAGACATTTTGGCCCAGATGAGGTTACATGGGAAATGGAGGATTCCATGAAACAGACATATCCAA
>JZKD02S1627365.1:361937-423882 GCA_000966675.3 Picea glauca | reverse complement strand
AGCACCTGGAATGGTGGCATTAACTTCCACCGAAACCGATACCATATTTGGTCTTGACCGGCCCGGAGAACCAAGATTGGCTCGCTGGCCCCGAAATGAATTACTCACCAAGATGGTAGGTGAAGAGGCTCCTCATGATTTAATGAGGGATGGGGGTGAACCGCCCATCTCTGGAGGCCTCAGACCTGACCACCGTGAGGAAATTCATGCCACACACAACCTTGATGGAAAATAAAAGTTAGGTAAAAGGTGTGGAAAAGCGACACGAGGGCTAGATCACAAGGGGAGATTGGAATAACTCCGGAACAAAAAACAAAGTGGGTGATAGCAGAGAAGAAGGAGAGTAACCTTCGTTCTTGATCGCTGAAGAACAAAGATAGAGAGTCTCAAGCATCTTGGTCTAGCTCAAGGGTGGCTAGTGGTAAATCCATTCAGAGTCACTGAGCCTATGGTTGGGTGGAAACGAGCACCCCTCTCATCAGTTGCATCACACCTAGTGTTTTCTGATAAGTGTTATATATTGTATCTTGAATTTAAATATTCTAACATGTATGCTCATGGTTTGTGAAATTATGAATGATTTCCATATAAGACTGTCTATATGGTGTTTGATCAGAAATGGTAGCTGCATGTGTATATTGAAAATACCATATATGAATTACATATATATTTGTATATATGTATATTTTCAACGGAGTCAGTATTCAAGTCTGTTCTCGGGAAATCTATTCCCTTATTTTATCTCAAGTAATGCCTTGGATAGATCTTCCCACAGGGACACCCCTTTTTAAAGTTTACCCAAGAATCTGTCGAAGGATTTTATGGCGTAATTCTAAAAAACCATGCACGAGAGAGAGAATGGTCCTCTTATACTTAGGACATTTCGACATTTTAGCACCCGGGGTATCTAGGTGTGAGTCCTCTTGTACTCGCGAGTCCTGAAACCCAGAACCGTGAAATCTCGAAATGACAACGTGTGAAAGAATTACGGACCTCTCAATGGTTCGGTACCCAGGATACCCTTCCTGTTGCTAAATGCACAAATGAGATCCTTTCAGAGGATCTAAGGACTTTTACGACCGTTAAATTGAATGAAGGAACAAAAGCATTAATGCCTTGACCCCTTTTTAACCTTCGTAAGTAGAGAGGAAATCGCGACTGTCGATTCCAAGACCCATGGGAGTACCTGCACCGTCTAGCTGTAGAGTACACGTGGCGACTGATAAGCATTTTGGATTTTTGGCACTCGGGAGATCAGAGGTTAAGAACCCTTGTCCTCACGACTCGTGAAATCCCGACATATGAAATCCCGAAATGATAGCGAGTGGGTAAGTTATGAGTTTTTGGAGTTTCGATGCCCAGGGTACCTAAGTGCGAGTTCTCTTGTATTTGAAAGACCTAAAACCCTGATTCACGAAAACCTAAAATGACAGCGTGTGGATGAGTTAGGACTTTTCTGTGTTTCATAACCCAGAATAACCAAGGGAGTATTTCCTTGTACTCACAAGTCCCAAAACCCCGACTTGTGAAATCCCAAAATAGATACACAGGTTTAAGATTTTTTATTTCGGAGTTTCGGCTCTTGGAATATCTAGGCATGAGACCTCCTGTCTGCGCACGTCATGAATCTCCGATCTGCAAAACCCCAAATTTTGGTAGAAGTTATGATGAGTGGGTGTATCGGCTTTTTGGTACTCAGGAAATCGAAGAAGGTGACTCTTCTTCCTCTTGTATCACGAAGTCCCGATTATTGAAACCCCGAAATGGTCTAACGTGGATTTGAGTCTTGATGTTTTGGTGTTTTGGCACCCAAGGTATCTAAGTGCTAGTTTCCTTGTACTCGCAAGTCCTGAAATCTCAACTTGCGAAATCTCAAAATAACAGTGTGTGGCTAAATCCTAATATTTAGATGTTTTGGCATCCGGAATATCCAAGAGAGAGATCCCTTGTACTCGGAAGTCCCGAAATCCCGACTTGCGATATCTCGAAAGATAGAGTGTGGAAAAGGTATCATATTTTGGTATTTCATCACCTTGGGTACCTAAGTGCGGGCCCCATGTATTTTCCTGTCTTGAAACCCCTGACTCACGAAATCCCAATGGATGAATTCCAAAAATACTGAAGCATGTTATAGTTTGGTGTTTCGGAGTTTTGGCTCACAGGAAACTCAGGTGTGAGACCTCCTGTCACTGCACATCCCAAAATCCCGATGGAGGAAACCCCTGAAATAATGAAGCATATTAGAGTTTGGTGTTTAAGAGTTTTGGCTCCTCAGAAACCTAGGTGTGAGACCTCCTGTCGTCGTACATCTAGAAATCCCAATGGACTAAACCCAAAAAGGTGGAGTGACATGTTTTAATCCGAGGAATTTTTAGTTATGACAAACTATTGGTCCCCTTCGGATTTGGGCACTTCGAGAGACAAGAAAGAAAGGGGAATGCATGCATCGCAATTTCCTGAATCGCGAAAGCCGACGAGAACCTCTCCGATAAGGTCGGTGGTCATAACCCGTGATCACATGAGTAAGTACAGGAGAGGGTAGGAACTCCATCAGGCCCCATATGAATTCATGGAATTATGTTCCTCAGCAAAAGGAAGGAAAAAGATGAAAAATCTTCTAGGCCCTTGGTAGGTGTGTTACAAATTGGTATCAGAGCATGGTTACAACACTTGGCCTGCTTGGTCTCATGAATGAGTTGTGCAGAAGCTCCGTTTGAAACACTCATAAAAGGAGTAACCCCCTATCTTAGCCTTCCTAATCAAAAGATGAAGTTAAGAATGAAAACTCGTATTGTGTGTGTGTACATGTGAAAAAAAATATGAATTATATATTGTTTATAAATAAATATAAATATTGACTAATAACCAGCGTTTGTCTTTTTCACCCAAGCGAATGATCAGCCATGGGAAATTACAGACGCATAGAATGGTGACTCACCAAGAGGTGGGGGAAGGCTCCCACAATAGAGACGAAGATTCTGACAAAAGGAGGGCGATAGGGACCCCTCCATATCTAGCCGAGATGGTGAGGAGCCTCATGGTCGAGTTACAAAGCTGCAAGGCTAACAATGAAAGGATGATGAAAGAACAAGAGAAACAAATGGAAATTAATGTAGTTTTGCTGCAAAGCTTATCCAACTTACAAAGACAACTGCAGCATGAACCTGAGGTACAGGAACATGGTCATATTAGTGGCCACATTGAGAGGAGCACCTTGAAAAAGGTCCATCCCAGAGGTAAAGGACAAACGGTGGATGATTCCTTTGGGAAGGAAGTTGGTAGTTCAGAGGGCTCTTCTAGAAATAGAACTAGTTATTATTCCCAAAGAAGAAAGAAGAAGAAAAAGATTTCCAAGGGTCATAAATTTGAAGAATTCAGGAAGGCCAAACCACCCTCCTTTGATAGTGAAATAAAGAAGGGAGGGGAAGTAGAGGCCTAGCTTCTTGGACTAAAGAAGTATTTCAGAGTCCATGACTTCTCAAAAAATTTGAAGGCCTGAGTAGCCACCTTCAACTTGAATATAAAGACTTCCATTCGGTGGGAAGACCTTAAGAATGTGAAAGGGGTTCACGAAGATGACCTATCTTGGAAGAAATTTGAGAAATACTTCCATAAGAAGTATTTGTCGGAAAAATATTTCGATGAGAAGACTAAAGAGTTTTATGAACTCAAACTGGGACAACTCACTATAGAAGAATATGTCAACAAATTCCTTGATTTGTTGAGGTATGTAGCTTATATAAAAGAAGAAAAGGAAAAGGTACAATGCTTCATCAGCGGACTACCTCAGGACTATCAGAACAAAATTGAATTTGATGAGCCAAAGACCATAGAAGGAACTATCCGAAAGGCAACCTACTATCATGAACAACTTGGACATCGGACAAAACCTCACGAAGGATGGAAACAGAAGAATAGTTCGAGATTTCAGAAAAAAGGGGATTAAATCCCCAATATTTAAAAACTATAAGAAGAACCCAAGAATGAGCTTCCCAGCCCGGAGTGTACACCAACAAAATTTTCCCTCCTTGGGTGGAGATAAAACTTCTGGATCCATACCAGTGAAGACTGATAACCCAAAGAGAGAACCTTTGAAATGTTGGGCTGTTAGAGAAGAAAACCTACTGAGAGAATGCCCACATTGACAATAGAATAGTCAGAGAATTTATAATATCCAGGAAGCTACCACTGTCAATGATGTGGCCAGGAGTGTGCCGCAAATTTATGTAGCCTTGGATAATAACCAAGCTGACCACCAAGCTTCATTGGTGGAAATATAAGGTATGATTTCCAACCATCTAGTGTCTATTTTGATTGACCCTGGTTCAAATTTGAGTTATATAGCCCCTAAGGTTGTTGATAAGCGTAAACTATAGCCACAAAAACCTACCAAGACATGGTTGGTACAGTTAGCCACTGGAACCAAAAGAAGGGTAGCAGAGGTCATACCAACCTTCCAATTAATGTTGGGTGAATTGCTCGCCCAAACAACCCTTAACATATTACCCCTGGGATCAAATGATCTGTTGATTGGTATGGACTGGCTAGCCGCCCATAAAGCCAGATTGGACTGTTACCATAAAACCTTATAATGTGCAAGTAAAGAAGGGAAAAGGATAACCCTTCAAGGGATCTGAAAACCTGTCTCGGTGAGACAAATATCAGCTCTGCAAATTGTTATAACCCTAAATTGCACCACACATGCTTACCTGGCATCAAACCAACTCACATCCCTTCTTTGCCAAATCACTATTGAACAACTCTTTGAAAATCCTCTTGTATAAAGGCCCATGCGCCCTAATTCATTACTGCATGTGTGTACATGTTGGCTGACCCAAAATAGCCCGCGTGGACCAACAAAAGCATGAAAAAAAGAAAGTTGTCGATGGAACAAAAATCTATGGGTGAGTTAACTGAAACTCCCGACCATGCATGGAAGAGGGTTCATCCAAATACATATCTCCTTCTATCCTATAAAAGAATGCATAGGGGTCCCATTTGGAAGGAGGAAAAATATAGCAAAGAAACTTTGCCCATTTACATATTCCCATTGTCCCAACCCTTTAGCCTTTCATTGTGCCAAAGGAGATTCAAAGCAAAGAAGTTGAAGGAAAGAAGAACAAGAGCCTAGGATCAGGTTCAGGGAGCGGTGTCCAGTCTCAACTTTTGTAGGTTGACTCATTCTAAGTAATAAAGAGAATGTTTTTCCCGTCCCAATTCATGAACTTTTTACAGTTTGATTAGTATATGTTTGGATTTCTAACCCGTTAGTATATAAGTAGTATGCATGCATAGTTGTTGCTTATCTTGGATGCAGGTCATCTTTGGAAGGAGTATTGTGAACAAGTAATCAAGCATAATGGAGGATCAACATGAAAGGCTGGGAACAAGGTAGGTTGATCTTTCCATGCATTTACTAAGAAAAGGGGATTTAAATCTAGGGATGAAGGTAGAAAGTAATCTCTATTTGGTCATATATGCATGCAAAGTCCGAGCTATGTTTTCTAGTCTATAGGGTGATTTTCCCCAACAACAGAATTGGCGACCATACTGGGGAGACTCTATAGGGTTCCTGTAATTTTATTTAGTTTTCGAGTAGTTTTAAAGACTAGTTTTTCTTGCATGTGTTTTCTTTGAGTTTCTATAAGGTCTAAGCTAGCAGGGAGTTTGGTTTTCCATACCATCTTTCCCTATCTTTTGCTTGACTGTGTTTTTTGGGACCCATAGAGGTACACGCAACCTGCACAAGGTATACATATGTGTACTTGTGCCCTACCCTCTTATAGCCCATGTGTGAACGCTAGCTGTAGAATTAGCAGTAGTGTGTAGAGTTCAGAGAACTTCAGAGGCAGTAATCCTCTTCCCTGTCAGAATCACACATTCTCAGAGGGTTTTCTATAATTCTGTTTGAGTCTTGTTTTCTAGCAGTCCTATCTCAGGTTGTTTTTGCCTTATCATTTTTTCCTTACATTATTTGTTTTTCTGTTAAAAAGAGAGTTCAAGCCTTCAAGGGATCCTGGTTAACAATATTAGTGGTCTCTTCCTGGTTTTGGGTTCTATGTTTTCTTTTTTCTCAAATTTTAGATATACACGTAGCCTGTACAAGGTCAATCTGCATGTACACACACTTTGTCTGTATCTAGCATGCGATCGCACACGTGCTGTTAAAGTGACAGTCGTGTGCCTGTATAGGATACTTGTTGTTGAGGGTAAGGAATTCATCCTCTCCCTTGACAAGAATTATTCCTCTCGGGTGTTTAAATCTCTGTCTGAGCAGTCAGTAGCTTAGGATTAATCTTACCCTTAGCTTGTTTTTTCTCATTTAAAAAGTTGTCAAAAAAATAAAAGAATTTTCACGGTTTTTAGACAAGTGTGAGAGTCATTTTCTTTTAAAAATTGCTAGTATGTGATTTTTTTTTTAATCTAATTCTTTGTGATCTGTGATTAGGCCAGAAATTTTTTTCTTGGTTTTTTGTTGTCGGTATTTTTCCTTTCTTTCTTTACTATCATTTAAAATAAAATAAAAAAATCTCTTTTCATTTTATTGTTTGGTTGAAGAGTGTGTTTCTGCATTATTAGCTAGGGAAAATCCGTTTATTTTATAAGTTTTTTCCATTCACTTAGATCATAAGTAGCTCGTAGTCGAGTGAAATTCCTTGAAGTTTGTTGTCAAAAATCTTAGAAAAGTTAAAAAAAAAAATTGAAAAGTTGTTGAAATTTTGCATTAAGTAAAAGTTTTGTTTCCAATTTTTGTATTCATTCATTGCTTTCATCTTTTTCACATCATCAGTTTCACCTTCATACCCCTTGACATAAGAAAACACCATAAAACTAACACTAAATATAAAATCTACTAGACTTTTATGTTTGTAGGGTTCACCAACTAGTTCAGGATTAGGGCCTTGGATTAGGTTGGAGAGGAAACTCTTCAAGGCCATTTTAAGAACAAACATTGGAGTCTGAGTTAGGGAGTGTCTAAGTATAGTTTTGTGAAAATTATCTGGGACCCCCCTCTAACATAGGGGATAAACACGAGGTCACGTGCAGACCCCTCCAAAGATGGACAAATCGTAGTGGAGAACACATATAGAGGGCTTGTTTTGGGATTCCGTCGTTTGCATTTTCCACGGGGCTTCGTGGGTCTCGAATCTATTTGAGGTCCTCAGTTGTCTTCCAGACCATTTTCTCTCGATACCTTTGACATGTTTCGGGCTTGATACCCTGCTCATTGTGGTCTACACAATGTTCGATTGTACCCGCCTGTTGATTGTTTGCGCGCTAGCAACCTAGTTGCCAATCTTTTTAGAAATATACACAGGTGACTGCAGGGGTATACCATGGTACCTAGGATAGAAATTGAGCCACGCTTTACAGAGTATACCCATAGGGTGATTCCGTGTTCGAGTTTCACTTGCACTGGTAAGTTGCTCTAGTGTTGGTTGTTGTAACTGTTCTTCCAATTAATTTACTGTTTTCTTGTCTTATCTTCTAAGAACTTTTTAGTGTGTGTTAATTTTGAGCGTTTAGACTACCTTAGAGTGTCTTGGATCTTCTCACACAGTGGAGAATGTTGAGCTCTGCCAGTCATGAAGGCTTCTTAGCCTACCTCCAGTTACACTGGAGCCACCCCCGCCACCATTAAGGCAAAATCTAGACCAACAAGGGTCTTTTGAAGAGATCAGGTTACAAACCATTATGCCCGACCAACCCCTAGAGAAATCGACCATTTTCGACCTTGAAGCAACCGCTCTTGGCCTGGTTGAAACCCCAACCACTGATTTCTTGGCACCTTTCATTGTACCAATTCAATTTCATGAGTGCTAGACAGTGTTGCACATAGCAATGGAAACAAATGTTGTTACTCCTTCTGGGAATTCGTCAATTCCCACCAAGGTTGTCACCAGAGGAGAGATTTCATCTCTTAACCCACCATCATTATTCCAAGCCACCATGGTCTCGACTACAACTACTTCTCACAGTGTTCCGATCTCGTCTTTAACGGTGGCCACAACCCCTTTCACACAAAGTGCGACAGGCCCTCCGTTCTCATACGGGATGCCTAGTTCAGGTACAAGTCATGTACTTTCCTACTCCACTTTACAGACTTTGGGTCTCTGGGCAGGGAGCTCTAGCACTCCTCTCCAAGGTCACATGGGGGGTACTCCTTTTCCTTTTAACGCTTTTCCTTACGGAGGAGGTCATATTCCTCCTTCATCCCCTTCACTCGATGCCTCGCATCAACAATCCGTCGAGCAACCTACACACAATAGTTTATTTGGAGCGGGGAGTCAAGGACTACCTTTGCATAGTATGCTAGTAGGTTCGACATCGTTTTCTTGGAACGAAACATTTGGTAACAACACCTTCTCGTCAGCCGATTTCTCGATTGGGGGCAACCCCATTTTTGGACAATCTACTCATGTGCAGGGTACTATTCCTGCACAGGGGGAAAATCTAGCAGGACCTTGGAATTCAGAGCAAGGATCTATTCCCTCATCCAGAATGTCGATCTAGGGTAATTCTTTCCACAATCAATGGAACCCTGGACAAACTACTATGCCTATCTCCACGGGACTAGCATGGGGTAATACTTCCCAAATTCCTTCTAATATAATGCATGCCCAACCATCTATGTCTTATTTATGAAATCAGTCGATGATGTCTCCACATATGCAAAATCCTTATGCTAGCTAGGGCCATGGCTTCTACCAGAATCTGGGTCAGCAGCCAAACTTTTCCTGACAACCTGGTGCCAGTCAAACTCCAAGCCCCTTTTTCCCAGGTTATCAGCAACAACCCAAACTACCATTCCTGACGACTTTACACTTGTCAGATTTGACAAGGTTGTTGAATGACCCTATTTGTCACGATCCACGTTGGCCTCCTATGCCGACAAGGCTGCCTTCAGACATTCCAAAGTTCGAAGCCAATCCTAACGAAGATCCAGGAGATCATGTGACTACCTTTCATATTTGGTGCTCATCTAACTCATTAAAAGATAACTCCATACAGTTGCGATTGTTTCAACGTACTCTCATTGGAAGTGCCGCAAAATGGTACATCGATCTCGATCGCTCAAGATACTCTTCTTTTGGTGAACTAGCGATGGATTTCCTAAACCATTTCCAGTTACTTGTGAGATACAATGTTGGCACAGAGTTGCTCGCCAATTTCAAACAGACAACAGCGGACCATATCTCTGATCACATCCGAGAATGGAGACACTGAAAGATTTTAATCAAAGTACCAGTCCCACCAGCATTCATACTTGAGTGGTTCCTTAAGTCTTTGGTCCCGCAGTTATCCAAAGATGTTATGACATCTGTAGTTTTCTCTGAAGAAGATGCCATCATGAGGGCTCAACAGTTTGAGCTCATTTATTCTCAGTCTTTTTTATTATACAACATTTTTCCAGATGCGCCACGTTCAATAATGGATAAAACTACAAAGAGAGTTGGACCACATGCCAATGGTATTGTTGGTTCAGCACAAACAAAGCCTGCTAAGCAATTGATGAAGCGGTTGCAGTAGTTAGCTATACAACACACAATGGCCAGCCAAACTACTTCTTTGGCTTCTCCCCCTACCAAAACGTTGGAAGTACACACTGTGCAGTCAACTAACCCAAAGGCCACTTAGCAGCCTGAAGGGAAGGAAAAATGACGAAAGAAGCATAAGGGGGATAAAAAACCCACTGATAATGCTGGTGGGGACAACACTGAAAAATGTAAGGTGAGGTATCCATGCAACTTGTGTGCGGAAGACCACCCAACCCATCTATTTCCTCGACTTACAGAGGCCCAAAAATTTGTCACGCAGCAACAACAGGCAGTGTTGACTAATCCATTCCAACATGGGCAAAATCTAACTCAAGCCTCTGCAAGCACGGACGGGGGCAACCAAGAAACCTGCCTGCCTCTGAAAAACCCTGCATCAGTGAACGTATATATGGTTAGGGGTGATGCTTGTATCTCAACTAGAGCACACGACTATAATAAACCAAGTGCTTCCGAAAAGGGTAAAGAAGCAGACCTCCCATCTCTTCCTCTACAAATTGAGAATATGTTGGGAGAAAAAATGACACACATTCCAAAAGGTGCATTTAAAAAAGATTCTCATAACCCAAACGCAAGGGGCACCCCAAAATACTCTATGGTGGAAGATTTATCACAAAACCCTTGTGTGATGTCTACTTTGGAGGTCCTCCAAAGTTTCCCTTATCAGAGGAAAGATTTGTTAACCTCTTTGGGCTCTGCTAAGACTTGTAATCTGGATACCATCATGTTAGATACAATCAACTTAAAACCTCATCTACCTTACCACGTAGCATTTCAGATAGTAGTGGCTTACCCCACGAAAACTTTTACTCGGAATATCTTCCGCATGGTGGTCAACGAAGGAGCCTCGACATGTGTTATATCGTTAGCATGTTGGAATTCCATTGGCCAACCCGTTTTGTCTCCATCACCTACTCTCCTCACTGCTTTCGATGGTCGTTCATTCCGACCACATGGCATCATTCCTTCTTTCCCTATGCAGCTAGGAGGGAATACCATGTGTGTCAAAGTAGAGGTAGTCGATGCTCCCCTCGACTATAACCTCTTGTTAGGAAGGAGTTGGACTTATGCTATGCAAGCTATGGTTGCTACAGTTTTCTGGGTCTTGTTGTTTCCACATGACGGTCAGATAGTGACCATCGATCAATTGTCTTTCTCCAGACCTAACCCAACTTTGGGGGCATGCACTTCCCCGATGATTGATAATCCTCAACTAGGTGTCATCAACGTAGGATTTGGTTTGTGCGCATCCTTGATGGGTACCTTCGATTACCCACCTCCTCACGACGATATGAAATTTATATCTAATCACCATAAGGTTGAGATTTTTCAAGTTTCGTCATTCTGCATGAATTACTTAGAGGATCCATGGATACTTCCTTCCCCATCGGCCACGATGGATGAGATAGGGCACCCAGGCATGTCCATGACCTTGTATGTCGCTGAAGTAGCATACTCTTTAGTCCAACAAGCTTCGGCTAACACTGATCCGACTCTCGCACAAGAGTTGGATCCACTTCTAGAGCCTATTTGGTCTCAGGGTTCTCTCGCTAACATCGATTTGTTAGACTTAGTCTTTCCCTCTGATGAAGAAGTAATTGAATCAATGACTAGTCCGAACAAACCTTGGGAGGCTCTTCATCACAGATAATATTTTCTCCCAAAGTTAAGCTGAATCAAAGCAGGAGAATTCACTGTGACCATGATGGGAGGTTATTCGTGTCCTATTAATCTCTTACTACACATGAAATTTATGCTGAGGGTAATATGGAAACTATTTCTAAAACTATACCAATCAACATCTCCTGCAACCCTGGCGTCATGGAGAATTTCTTCGTTGGAGCGGATTGCTCCCCCGAAGAGATTCAAATCTACATGAATATTTTCAAAGAATTCCGCGATGTTTTTCCCTGGTCGTATGAGGAAATGCCAGGAATCGATCCAAAAATAGTTGAACATGAAATCACAACGTATCATGATGCCAAGCGTGTTCGACAGAAGCTTCGTATAGTTAATCCTAAGAAAGAAACAACCATCAAGATTGAGGTTGAGAAATTGTTAAAGGCAATTTTTATCTATCCTATCCATTTGACCTAATGGGTGTCAAATCTTGTGACGGTCAATAAAAAACAAGGCACAATTCATGTATGTACCGACTTCCCTGATTTGAGCAAGGCATGTCCCAAAGATAATTTTCCAACACCATTCATCGACCAGATCATTGATGAATGTGCTAGTTGTGAAGCCTTTTCTTTCATGGACGGTTTTTTGAGATATAATCAAATCCAAATTAAACCCGAAGACCAACACAAAACGACATTCATTTGTCGTTGGGGTACATTCGCATATCGTAAGATGCATTTTGGTCTTAAAAATGTTGGAGCCACCTTCCATTGGGCCATGTCTTTTTCTTTTCATGATCTCAAGCATATAGTCGAGGCCTATCTAGATGATTTAGCATCGCGATCTCGCAAGAGAATGGATCATCCCACACACCTTCGACTGATCTTTGAACACTGTCGCTACTTTCGGATTTGCTTGAATCCAAACAAGTGCAGCTTATGCGTAACATCAGGATGTTTATTAGGTTTCATCATATCAACAATGGGGATCATGGTCGATCCTCTCAAGGTGGAAGATATAATCTAGTTGCCCCCCCCACACACAATATTTCAACTTCAGAGTCTACAAGGCAAGGCAAAATTTTTACAACGCTTCATCGTCAACTATGCCAAAATCACCAAGGGATTTATGCGCTTACTAAAGAAAGAAATTTCTTTTTACTGGGACGATGCGTCTCATCACTCTTTCGATGCATTAAAACACGCCCTCACAACGGCCCCTCTACTACGACCACCTAACTATAACAAAGATTTCTTATTATATCTGGCTGTCGCAAAGTCAACCATTGGCATGGTTTTAGTTCAGGAAGATGACTTATTCTCAGAATATGTGATCTATTACCTGAGCTGAGGCCTCGTAGGATCAGAACTCAATTATTCTCATATCGAAAAACTTGCGTTGGCAACAGTTCATGTTGTTCAACGGTTCTGTCATTATGTTTTGTTTCGCAAGACCACCGTCATTACTGTCATGAATCCATTCAAGTACATGTTGACACGATGGGTTATATGAAGAAAAATCAGTAGACGGATAGTCATCCTCTAGGAGTTTGACTTAGACTTCATTTCAGCAAAGTCCAAAAAGTCAATGGTCTTCGCAGAGCTTATTTTGAAACTTCCGGTTGAGTCAGGTGACGTTGTGCCTGAATAATTGTCTATCCGGGGAGATATGTTTTTGATCACATCTTTAAATCCCTAGTACGGAGATATACTTATCTATCTCAAAACTTTGAAGTGCCCCACTTCTGCTTCTCGTGATGAGCATCGGCGTATATGCCATCAGGCTAAGAATTATCTCATACTCAATGATACGTTGTATCAGAGAGGTGTAGATTGCATCCTACATCGATGTCTCACACATGAGGAGGCCATTATCATGCTCAATGATTTTCATACTGAAACTTGTGGCAGTCATTTGTCTGGGTTGGAAACAACCCAAAATATTCTATGAGCAGGTTACTTCTTTCCGACACTTATCAAAGATTGTATAGAATCGGTCAAGAAGTGCCACCCGTGCCAAATCTTCTCTCGGAAGATGAGGGCACATCCTGCTCCTATGTTTCTTGCCATCACAATTGGTCCCTTCACCAAGTGGGGGATTGATTACACTACTTGCAACCCCCCTTTAGCATGGGGGCACCACTATATCATCGTAGCTATAGAATACTTCACTAAGTGGGTCGAAGCTATGCCAACGTTTAAAGATGATGGAGAGACTGCAACTCTCCTTTTATTCAACCAGATCATAGAAAGGTTTGGCGTCCTGAGAGAGATTGTCATTGACCATGGTAGTCACTTTCAGAACAAAATGATGACCAAATTAACATCAAATATTGGGTTATGGAAAGATCATTCATCACCCTACTACCCACAAGCCAATGGGCAGGTGGAAGCTGTAAATAAAACTCTTAAGACTATTCTACAACGAACTATCAACTCAGCCAAGTCAAATTGGAATTTAATGTTATACTCAACATTATGGGCTTACTGAACATGTGTTAAGATTACAAATGGTTTCTCACCTTTTTAACTCATTTACGGGCTGGAGGCAGTCTTTCCCATCGAATGTCAAATCCCATCTCTAAAATTGGCAGTACAATTATTGCCAGACACTTCTCCACTCGAAGAATGGTTAGTATACCTTGAGTAGCTCAATGAGCAGCGTCGTGATGTGACCTTGGCCAATGAGGCTCACAAACATAAGGTCAAGTGTCAGTATGATAGGTTCGTTCGTCCTCGAATTTTTTCTGAAGGCAACCTTGTCCTAGTCTATGACCAAGATAAGGACCACCTGGGGGAAGGAAAATTCAAACCCATGTGGTTCAGAACTTTGATCATAAAAGAGGTATTGAAAAAGGGTGCTTATCGTCTGGTTGATTTTGAAGGGAATGCTTTGGCGGAGCCTAGAAATGGGTTGTACCTCAAGAAGTATTACTCATAGGTAGGTCACTATGGGTAACTTTTTGTAACATATGTATAGTCGCTGTACTATTACTTTTTAGATTCTTTTAAATGTTATGGACATGTCATTGATGTTATCTTTTGTCAATATGGCAGATGTCAAGTGATTCTGAGGTGTTCATTGGGTATGCAGATGGTGCTAGTCGGCACACTCGGAGGCTTGCCTCCACAGCTTGGGTAATCTTTACACCACAGGGCCAGTTGTTATCTTTTGGCGGTATATGCTTAGGTGACACCAAAAATAATGTCGTCGAGTATAGTGCAGTTATTGAGTTTCTTTGTGACGCCTTGTCATTGGGTATCTCTCATCTCTGGGTATATCTCGACGCTCAACTAGTTGTGTCTTATCTAAACTGAATATATTGGGTTCATGATCCAACCTTACACTGATGATTCCTTAGGGTATGTCTCTTAGAACGAAACTTTGATTATATTACATATTTTCATGTTCCTAGGAGATTACACCAAATTACAAATAATCTAGCTAATCAAATTTTAGATTGGCATCTTGCACACATATGAAAGAACATTGACATAAACATGTAAATACATATTTTCACACAGAATCCATAAGATACAGAAGATCAAAAAAACATATATAAGATCATAAAGTAACTAGAGGACATAGATGGACACAAGCACCTCAAAAATAGGACCAATAATGAGTCACAGGGCTTATGCCCTCAAAAACTATATAGAAGTAGTGCTCATGGCATGTAAAAAGTCTAAATAGGTTTAGGGCCTATGGGCCCTATTATACTGGTCCACAACATGGGATAAACGCCTAAACAATCAGACCCATGTCTGAGGTGCCCCCACTACATGAGGCTATATGGATGGTGGAATGTCCTTTATCTCTGCCACCGGGACTGTGCGAGTGAGTGCAGTAAAGTTACACTCAACTCGTCTAAGCACCCTCTTAGCCTCCCGGCTAGGAGGTTTCGTGCTACTATTGGTCCCCCGGTAGCGACAAATACGGCTTCTGGCTGAGGACGATGCATGTTCCATGCATAATCAGTAGGTCGCACAGGTCCCACATTTTCATGCAATAAATGCATATCCATCAAAAACTCTCGCATATAAAAAAAAATGATATATATAACAAAAATGACATAAAAATTACATATACAAACAAAAAAACTACAAAGGTGGAGACTTACCCATCTCCTCTCGCTCCTCACCAGGAGGCATGGGTATCTCAGGATCTCTAGAAAAGTCTATCCCTGCATATGGGTAATCCTCGATCACAGGGGTCTGCTGTGATAGCCACGCAAAAAAGTCATCATCGAAGGACTCATTGGTCCTTCCACCACCCTGTCATGACAGTAATAATGCCCATCTACATATAGCAGGAAAAGAGGCCTGATGTCCTCGTACTACTTCCCGAGGACTAAATATCGGAACTCTTTCAAAGAAGAACGAACACAAAATTGTCCTGAACCCGAAGTTCCTCTATGTGCGCTGATGCCAATCTGTCAATTACCTCTTCATACACTCCAGTAGTGTGCTACTCCAGTAAAAAATTTGTGCATTCAATCACTGGATACCACAGTTCATCTGTGGGTGAGATGCCTGATGCAAGGCTATTGAACCGGTAATCCACCCAATAAGAAATAATATCGCTTGCAGTGATAGGTCAGTGACCTTACTTATGGGAACCTGGGAGCTCAAACGGTTTGTCATAGACTCACAGTGCAGGGCTATCAGTTTCAATATGTTAAGTGGCCCCGATGGAAACATCCTGAAATTGACTCGTTCCCCTCTCCTCGAGATGCTAGTCAAAAAGTAAATATCCTCAGTTCTGGGCACTAGTGATTGGCCCTCTACCATAAAGGCCTCTGCATCAGGGTGCCAATAGTCAACCAAGGCATTCAATAGCCTTGGTTGCGCTCACATAAATGGACACAATAAGAACTTAAGTAAACCACATTGCATCAATGTGGCCATGACATTCGGATCTCCAGCAACCAACTCACTAATTGCTTCATGCTCCCTTTCCCTCCAGTGGACATACATCCTACCAACACAACAAAGTTCAGGAGGTTTAGTAAGGATTGTTTGCTTCTTTTATCTATAAAGGGGGGTCCACGCGTTCTTTCTAAGTGACAGTCGCATGTACACACGGGTAGGTTTTACTCTGCCTGAGTGTACACGCGGTCTGTCCAGAGACAACCCAGGTGGACCTAGGGTCGAACTTTTAAAGGTTGACACCCACCCAAAAAAACAAACTCAAAATCAAAATTGAAGAATTGAATAGATAGATAGGGGAGTTTGTACTTACTTGGTCCAAGCAGAAGTTTGTTTCGTCCACTGTAGCTCCCGGAATCACCATTTTTATCAAAGGGGGTCTTTTGGCTCTAGAGTCAATTTCAAAATCAACAATGGTGATAATGAGTTGCCAACTTCTATTTATAGACTTTTTGGCCTCTTTTTGTCATTTTTTTGGCCTCCCTTATCAGTTTATTTATACCAAAAACCATTTACAGTGATTCAGAAGTTATATGGGAGGGATTTGGTCGGGTATTGGGACACTTTTTTTTGGTTTTGAGGAAATTTTGACGGTCCATGAAATTTTTTCCAAGAATCAACTTGAGAATATAGGTTAGGTTATTACCCCAACTTTTGTGTCTTGTTGTCTTTTTCCTCTACCATAGGATCGATCCCATCAGGTTGTGACACAGAACCATCATATCTTCTTTAGAAGTGTCGCAACTTGGCAGTAGAGCTTACCAGAACATGGATGCCCTAGGTAGGTTCTGGTTACATTATGGTGTTCATGCCGTCTCTAAAACACTATAGGCTTGGGAGTCCTTATAGTATTTCCTGAATATGAGTTTGGGCCTCATTTTCATGATTCTTCTTTGCTCTTGGTCTCACCCTCAGGACAACCAAAAAATAATGGGTCTTCTTTTAACCCCTTTTCAGACCCTCTAAACATGAAAAGATCGTCGAGCGATCTTGTGGCCGTTCATGCTCGTTAAACTTAAATTTGAAGTCACGTCTGTATGGCGGTAGTTTACCAGTTTTTCGGTCCAGACGATCAATTGTATGAACAAAGGTATACTGTATGGAACTTCCGCTCTATAGAAGAGTACTCTCAAGTATAATTTTATCTCTTTTTTGGGCCTAAGGGACTAAACTTACGAAGAAGGAACCCCCACAGAGTCCATAGTTAAGGTCTTTTCAGACTCCCTAAAATTGAAAAGATTGTCAAGTGACCTTATTCTTTCACACTCGTTAAATTGGTCTAGAAGAATATTCCTGACGGAGTCCATAGTTAAGATTTTTTCAGACTCCTTAAAAGTGAAAAAATGGCCAAGTGACCTTGTCTTTATCACACTCCTTAAAATGGTTTTGAATAAACGTCTTGATGGTGCTATTTTACCCCTTTTTTGAACTGACTAGACTACCTTCGAAAAAGGTACCCCAATGGAGTCTCCTTTTATGTTTTTTCAGACTCTCTAAATATGAAAAACCACCGAGCTTACCTTCTTTGGGCTTGTTAAACTTACATAGAAGGAAGTTACCATTGTGTGTTTTGCTAACCGCGTTTGCATACCTTATACGCCAGCCTTGTAATAGTTTGTTTCTGCGTCTTAATACCTTTGGCCCCCAGAGGATTTTTCCTGAGTATCATTCTACTAGAACATCAGTCTTGTCCTTGTGACTTGAGCTTGTATGTTTGCAACACTCGTTCCTCCCTTGTAATGTAATATTCCTTTATTCTTTTTCCACAATTATTGAAAAGAACAAAAAAATCAAATATACCCCAAAAAGAGGAAGGGAAAAATATTTTCTTTATTGGAAGCATAATGAATCGCCCTTGGATAAAGCACATATGTTCATTTGTTCATCAGACTATGGGATGTAGTACGACCTTAGGAAGATTTTTCTCACTATATAGAGTTGTGTCCTCCACCATTTGGTTATCCTTCAAAACATATGGAGAGTTTGTGTTGCCTCCAACTTCGTAGACTTATGATTAACATACATGTTGTCTGAGTCTCATTATTTGTCATGCTATTATCCAAGGGAAGTTTTCCACCAAGACTGAGTCAGCCCCTTTGCAATATGTCTCTTATCCTCATACCCGACCATCCTGAACATCCAATCAAGTCCTTGTTCGAAATCATTGAAGCCTTCAGTTTGATCATCAAGATTATCAAGACCATGACCGACGAGCCGTTGAAGACCTCTGGGTAGTGCAGTCGTACACTCATATTACACTCCTACCCGAGTTTTCAAGATTTTGAAGTTGTTGCTTGAGCTCTGAAGATCTCATCTCCAGCTATCAGGCCGAATCAACTTCTGGAAGATGGATACTCTATATGTATATCTTTCTGATTTTGAGATGTAGCTCCGTTGTGTATTGTTCATGGCTACTCTTTATAATTATTTTACATGGATCTACAGTGTATTTGATTGGTAGCCATGTTTTTATTTTTTCCTGAGCATGGGTATGCTGCCTCGGTGAGACAATTTTGTATTTTGTAGATGACACCTCTTGGTTCCTAATCCTTGGGCTCAATCATTCGGCACATCAGTAAATATTGGTAATGTATTTTGGCCATCAGATGCTCTTCTGACCTCACACATTTGGGGGCATCTATTATAACCATAAATTTCACCACACATGCTTACCTGGCATTAGGCCAACTCATATCCCTTCTTTGCCAAAGAACTGCTAAACAACTCTTTGAAAATCCTCTTGTATAAAGTCCCATGTGCCCTAATTCATTACTGCATGCGTGTACATGTTGGCTGACCCAAAACAGCCCATGTGGACCGACAAAAGAATGAAAAAAGGAAAGTTGCCGACGGAACAAAAAGCTATGGGTGAGTTAACTAAAACTCCCAGCCATGCATGGCCGAGGGTTCATTCAAATATCTAGCTCCTTCTATCCTATAAAAGAAGGGGTAGGGGTCCCATTTGGAAGGAGGAAAAATATAGCAAAGAAGCTCTTCCCATTTATGTATTCCCATTGTCACAACCCTTTAGCCTTTCCTTGTGCCAAAGGAGATTCAAAGCAAAGAAGTTCAAGCCCAGGATCAGGTTCAAGGAGCGGTGGCCGGTCTCAACTTTTGTAAGTTGAATCATTCTAAGTAATAAAGAGAATGATTTTCCCATCCAAATTCATGAACTTTTTACAGTTTGATTAGTATATGTTTGTATTTCTAACCCGTTAGTATATAAGTAGTATGCATGCATAGTTGTTGCTTGTCTTGGATGCAGGTTAGCTTTGGAAGGAGTATTGTGAACAAGTAATCAAGCACAATGGAGGATTGACATCAAATGCAGGGAATGAGGTAGGTTGATCTCTCCATGCATTTACTAAGAAAAGGGGATTTAAATCTAGGTATGAAGGTAGAAAGTAATCTCTATTCGGTCATATCCATGGGGAGCACCAGTCCTATTTGTGAAAAATAAGGATGGTACTCTTAGACTGTGTATAGATTATAGACAACGCAATAAGGTAACCATAAAGAACAAGTACCCCTTTCCCAACATCGATGACCTGTTTGACCAATTAGGGGGTGCATCTGTTTTCTCAAATATTGACTTGAGGTTAGGATACCATCAAGTCCAAATCAAGGGTGAAGACATCCATAAAACTTCCTTATGGACGAGGTACGGTTACTATGAGTTTGTAGTAGTTCCATTTGGGTTAACCAATTCCCCTGCCACTTTCATGTGCTTGATGAACAATGTACTCAGCAAATTCCTAGACAAATTTGTGTTGGTTTTTATTGACGATATATTAATTTACTCCAAGAATAGAGAAGAGAATGAAGAGCATCTTAGGCTTGTGCTATAAGTGAAAAGAGAAGATCATCTCTATGCCAAATTCAGCAAATGTGAATTCTTCCAGAAGAAAATACATTACATAGGCCATGTTCTATACGAAGAAGGAGTAGCGGTAGACCCTGACAAAATCAAGTCTATCATGGAATGGCCTACCCCAAAGGATGTTTCAGATATCAGATCATTCATGGGATTAGAAGGATACTATAGGAGATTTATAAAAGGATTCTCCAAGATTCATTGTCCAATCACTGCCCTCCAGAAGAAGGGGACAAAATTCACATGGACACAAAAATTTGAAGAAAGATTTCAAATGCTGAAACATCTACTTACCCACGCACCCATGTTGAAGATCGTCGATCCCGAAGCTGACTTCCTCATGTGCACAGATGCCTGTAAGGAAGGGCTCGGAGGAGTCCTTATGCAAGGAGGAAGTGTGGTCTGCTATGAATCCCAAAAATTGAATGAGCATGAAGTCAACTATGTGACCCATGATCTAGAGCTGGTTGTCATAGTGCATGCCTTGAAAATGTGGAGGCATTACCTCCTAAGAAGAAAATTTGTACTTATGACAGATCACTCTGGATTGCAATATTTTTTTAACCAACCAAATATCAATGCTAGACAAGCTAGGTGGATGGCCCTCCTTAGCGAGTTTGATTTCAAAATCAAACACATTAAAGGAAAGGAAAATAGGGTGGCCAATGCCCTTAGCAGAAGTATGAAAACAATTCACCTAGCCACAGTGAGTACTCGTGAGACGGATATCAAAGAAAGAGTCAGAAATGCACAAGAAATAGATCCCTTTGTCTAGACCGTGACCTCGTACCTACAGCAAGAGCTCACTGAGGTAAAGTACAGAGACTACCAGATGATGGAAGGAGGTTTTCTTACTTACCGAAGCAGATTGTATATCCCATATTGTGACGACTTGAAGAGGTTCATACTAGATGAGCTACATAAAAGACCCTATACTAGTCATCCAAGATACCAAAAGATGATCACAGCCACCAGGAAACAATTCTGTTGTCCTGGATTGAAGAAAGAGATAGCTGAGTACCTAGCCAAATGCATAGAATACCAACATGTAAAAGTAGAATACTAACACCCAGCAGGATTGTTACAACCTCTACCAATCCTGTAATGCAAATGGGAAACCATCTCCATGGATTTCATCACCGGATTACCAACCTTGACCAAACAGAATGACCCCATCATGGTAGTGGTGGATAAATTGAGCAAGTCCGCTCACTTTATCCCCGTCAAGTCAATTTGCAAGGAAATATACATCACTCAAGTATTCATGAAGGAGATATTCAGATTGCATTGTATGCCGAAAGAGATTGTGTCGAACAGAGACACAAAATTTACTTCCAATTTTTGGAGGTCAATAATGGTTGGTTTAGATATCGAGTTACTGTTTAGCACTGCCTATCACCCTCAAACCGGTGGACAGACAGAAATATTGAACCAAATACTAGAATACATGCTAAGAATGCATGTAATGCATCAACCCAAGAAGTGGGAAGATTACCTGCCACTGGTGGAATTCGCCTACAACAATGGCTACCAATAATCCTTAAAGATGAGCCCCTTCGAAGTCCTATATGGTAGGCCATGCAACACTCCTGTCAATTGGAGTAATCCCATAAACATAATTTATTTTGGACTATACATGTTGAAAGAAATGGAACAACAAGTGACTCAGATAAAACAAAACCTGAAGGTCACTTAGAATCGACAGAAAAGTTACGCCGACCAAAAGAGAACCCTAAGAGAGTTCAAGACAGGAGACCATGTATATATCAGAGTTAGAACCCGAAAGAGTTCTCTGAAAATGGGAGCTTGTTCCAAGTTGGCACCTCGGTACTATGGACCCTTTGAGGTTCTAGATAGAGTGGGACCCGTAGCCTACAGGCTAGCACTTCCTCCCACAGTAAAAGCACATAATGTTTTCCATGTTTCATTATTGAAGAGATATGTACATGATTCTAATCATATAATTGTCTGGTCTGTGATCCAGGTGGAACTGGAGGGAGAATTTCTACCAAAACCTCAATGCATACTGGATAGAAAGAAAACCCTACTCCGGAACCGAACCATTGCACAGGTCAAGGTGTAGTGGAGACATTTTGGCCCAGATGAGGTTACATGGGAAATGGAGGATGCCATGAAACAGGCATATCCAATTTTGTTTACCTCTGTACATACATGTCATGATGATAGATAGAACATCGAGGACGATGTTCCTTTAAGGGGGAGGGAATTGTAACACCGTCTGTAAAAATAATTATGGTGGCCAAGAACTGTGGCAAACTCAAAGATGTGAATGTGTGGTTTTGAATGGACCTTAGTATACAAAGTCGACGAATCTAAATTAACATTTTGAATATATATATATATATATATGTTGCAGGACTGTTGAGAGGGGGATGTGCTAAAAAAGAGACCACGATGGCTAAATAAAGGTGGTGGAAGGCACCTGGAATGGTGGCATTAACTTCCATTGAAACCAATACCATATTTGGTCTTCACTGGCCCAGAGAACCAAGAGCGGCTCACTGGCCCCGAAATGAATTACTCACCAGGATGGTAGGTGAAGAGGCTCCTCATGAGTTAATGAGGGATGGGGGTGAACCGCCCATCTATGGAGGCCTCATACCTTACCACCACGGGTAAATTCGTGCCACACGCAACCTTGATGGAAAAGAAAAGGTAAGTAAAAGGTGTGGAAAAGGGACGCGAGGGGGAGATCACAAGGGGAGATTGGAAGAACTCTGGAACAAAAAATAGAGTGAGCGATAGGAGAGAAGAAAGAGAGTAACCTTCATTCTTGATCACTAAAGAACAGAGACAGAGAGTCTCAAGCATTGTGGTCTAGCTCAAGGGTGGCTAGTGGTAAATCCATTCGGAGTCCCTGAGCCTACGATTGGGTGGAAATGAGCACCCCTCTTAGCAGTTGCATTACACCTGGTGTTTTCTGATAAGTGTTATATCTTGTATCTTGAATTTAAATATTCTAACATCTATGCTCATGGTTTGTGAAATTATGAATGATTTCCATATAAGACTGTCTATATGGTGTTTGATCAGAAATGGTAGCTGCATGTGTATATTGGAAAGACCATATATGACTTACGTATATATTTGTATATATGTATATTTTCAACGGATTTAGTATTCAAATCTATTATTAGGAAATCTATTCCCTTATTTTATCTCAAGTAATTATTGGATAGATCTTCCCATAGGCACACCCCTTTTAAAAGTTTACCCAAGAATCAGTTGGAGGATTTTATGTCGTAAGTCTGAAAAACCATGCACGAGAGAGAGAATGGTCCTCTTAGACTTAGGACATTTCGGGGTTTCAGCACCCGGGGTATCTAGGTGCGAGTCCTCATGTACTCGCGAATCCTGAAACCCAGAACCACGGAATCCTGAAATGACAGTGTGTGGATGAATTAAGGACCTCTCGGTTGTTCGGTACCCAAGATGCCCTTCCTTTTGCTAAATGCATGAATGAGATCCTTTAGAAGGATCTAAGGAATGTTATGACCATTAAATTGAATGAAGGAACATAGGTGTTAATGCCTCGACCCCTTTTTAACCTTCATAAGTAGCGAGGAAATCGAGACTGCCGATTCCAAGACCCATGGGAGTACCTGCACCATCCAGTTGTAGAGTACATGTGGGGGCCAATAAGCATTTCGAATTTTTAGCACCCGGGAGATCAAAGGGTAAGAACCCTTGTCCTCACGACTCGTGAAATCCCGACATATGAAATCCAGAAATGCTAGCGAGTGGGTAAGTTATGAGTTTTCAGAGTTTCGACGCCTAGGGTACCTAAGTGCGAGTTCTCCTATATTCGTAAGACCCAAAACCCCGATTCACGAATACCTGAAATGACAGTGTGTGGATGAGTTAGGACTTTTCCGTGTTTCAGAACCCAGAATACCCAAGGGAGTATTTCCTTGTACTCACAAGTCCTGAAACCTCGACTTGCGAAATCCCAAAATAGATACATAGGTTTAAGAGTTTGTATTTCGGAGTTTCATCTCTCGGAAGATCTAGGCACGAGACCTCCTATCTGCGCACGTCGCGAATCTCCGATCCGCGAAACCCTGAATTTTGGTAGAAGGTATGATGAGTGGGTATATCGGCTTTTTGGTACTCGAGAAATCGAATAAGGTGACTCTTCGTCCTCTTGTATCACGAAGTCTCGATTAGTGAAACCTCGAAATGGTCTAACGTGGATTTGAGTCTTGATGTTTCAGTGTTTTGGCACCCAGGGTATCTAAGTGCTAGTTTCCTTGTACTCGGAAGTCCTAAAATCCTGACTTGCGAAATGTCAAAATAACAGTGTGTGGCTAAATCCTAATATTTCAGTGTTTCTTCATCCGGAATATACAAGGGCAAGATCCCTTGTACTCCTATGTCCTGAAATCCAGACTTGCGATATCCCGAAATATAGAGTGTGGAAAAGCTATCACATTTCAGTATTTCGGCACCCGGGGTACCTAAGTGCGGGCCCCACGTGTTCACCAGTCTCAAAACCCCGGACTTGCAAAATCTCGTTGGATGAATTCCCAAAATAGTGAAGCATGTTAGTGTTTGGTGTTTCAGAGTTTTAGCTCCCGAGAAACTCAGGTGTGATACCTCCTATCGTCGCACATCCCGAAATCCTCAAGGAGGAAACCCATGAAATAATGAAGCAGGTTAGAGTTTGGTGTATTAGAGTTTAGGCTCCCAAGAAACCCAAGTGCGATACCTTCTGTCATCGCACATCTTGAAATCCCTATGGAGTAAGCCCCGAAAGGTGGAGTGACATGTTTTAATTTGAGGCATTTTTAGTTATGACAAATTATTGGTCCCCTTCGGATTTGGGCACTTCGAGAGACAAGAGAGAAAGGGGAATGCATGCATCGTGATTTCCCGAATCGCGAAAGCCGATGATAACCTCTTCGACAAGGCTGATGGTCATAACCCGTGATCACATGAGTAAGGACAGGATAGGGTAGTAATTTCATCAGGCCCCATATGAATTCGGGGAATTCTGTTCCTCGACGAAAGGAAGGAAAAAGCTGAAAAATCTTCTATCCCCTTGGTGGGTGTGTTACATTATTCCCCCAACCCATAGACCCTCATTTCCCATATGCCTGCTCCACCCAAGGAGGGTAAACCTTCACTAATACAAGTCCATAGTCTATTACACCTCCCTTACCTTGGGATTCAACAACAGGTTGGACCAGAAGTATAAGAGTATTGTAGTTATTACGGGACTCCCTTATAGGAGAACTCACTTCCCAACAAAAAATCTCACCTAGGAGAGTTTCTCAAAGGCCTAACAACTTTCCTGTTCAACCAATCTTCGACTTAGCTACAACCAGGTATGGGTGACAAAAAAAGCAACAAGGAAAATGGGTATGGACACCCAAAACGGTAATGGTGATACACTAGACATAGCAAGGATCAGTAAGAAATA
The DNA here is from genome assembly GCA_000966675.3 of Picea glauca. Lineage (NCBI taxonomy): Eukaryota > Viridiplantae > Streptophyta > Pinopsida > Pinales > Pinaceae > Picea > Picea glauca. The sequence goes on along the minus strand of JZKD02S1627365.1, from coordinate 398,457 downwards.
GTCGACGATAGCAAGCCACACTCAGTCAAGGAACTATGTGGCTACAATAGCCAATATTTATGAAACCACATGGCTTAGAAAATTATAGGGTGCTCGGACTTCATAGGAAACACTGATCAGTCCCTCGATTTTCACTAGTTTCAGGGAGATTAATCTCGTGAGAGTGCACACGCAAAGGTGAAGGATCTCAAAACTCATCTAGACATAAGAATGGGAGTCACACTAAATGGGAAGTGAACCCCCAACATGATTTGACTCACAGGTGACTAGTTCTAGATATTCGTGATGGATGCTCTTGGTTCATGGTTAGACAGTGGATCGAGAATAGAAATAAAACCCCCTAACAAGTAGGCTTTCCCAGCTATAACTACATGCACCCAGGTCGACACTTCACTTCCTACAGCCACATGCACTCCACTTAGTATACGTTCCTTTTCTAGGAACTTAGGAAAACACTTGGTCAATTGTCCACCTTAGCCTTTTAGGAAATACTAATAAATTATTATCCCCTTTATAGGTAATCTCCCTAGCTTATCCCATAAGACCAAACACTTGGCCTCCTCCCTTACCCAACCTTGTGAAAGATTAGTCACCAATCACTCTTTCTTCATGGTTGGTCTACACAAAACGGTGTTTAGATTTTTTATTAATGATTTTGCATAATTACATATACAAAAGAGACTCCTGGCCTTAACATCCTAGACTCTCTGGCCTAACCATCACATAATCATCCTAGATTATTATGACTCAACTCACTAGCCTAACAAACATGTTTACAATTCATAATTACGACTAGGTCTCTACTGGGGGATATTACAATCCCCTCCCCTTGTATTTGCATTGTCCTCAGTGAAACTTGTTTAGACATATATAATTCAAAAATTCTTCAAAAAGCTCCAAGATTTAGCTATTGGAAGCTCATTATCCACTTGGCTCTCTACTTTCAAGCACTAATTTTGGTGTTCCTTCTATAGGTTAAACTCAATTGATTTATTCCATAGGGCTACTTCAGGAAGCATTTATCTCATTTCTCCTTGTTACATGCTTCAATTAAACCTCATTGAAAGCACTGATTTTTTGTAGATCCACGACGTTCCACCCATCCTTAGATCTCATTGTTGATAAACGCTTAGCAGGGTTGTGGCTCCATAGACATAAACACTCTGCTCCTACACCTATTCATTTGGAAGAAACATTAGAATATATATATATATATATATATACAGACAATTATAATAACATTATAACTTGTATATAAGATACACAACATACAATGAATAGAGAATTGATACTTATCTTTTGATTGAGAAGACCTTCCACATCAATATGGTCTAGACCAAGGTACCAAACCTTAGCAATACTCCAACCAACAGCCTCTCATTACCCCACATGCCTGTCCCACCCCAGGAGGGTACACCTTCACTGTCACACAGTCCATCGACTACTACACCTCCCTTTCTTGGGATTCAACAACAGGTCGTCTCAGGAAGTCTCAGAGCACCATGGCTCCCGAAGTTCCAACTACCCTCAAATATTTCCAATCAACATATTCCCCGAGATACTCTTTGTAGTAAACATTCTAAATTTAATGAACATCATCTCATATGCATCACCCACATGCAGTTATCATGAGAAGACATAAAATAATTCATTTAGGAACTCCAACTTAGTTCAAAAGGGAATTCAAGTTTCCCCCAAAACATGAAATTATATTTCATAATTCTTCTTGGTTGTTTCCATTTATGAATGAAACCTTCCATGTGGTTTTCCACGGGCAACAACTACATACCATTTTTCCTGCAATCCTTCATCTTGGATACATCCAACAATTGTCAATATTTTTTTTATATCATAATTCAATTGCAATATGTATAAAATCTTATGTAGTGATCTTAGAATTTCTTGCACCTAGTAATTCAATCACAATCACCCAAGATTTTAATGAAATAGAATGACTTGTCATTCTATGCATATGCATGTTCACAGTAATATCTGTAAGTTCATTACTTTTTTTTCTGAACAAGAAAATTTCTTGTAGTCAATGCTCATGTGACTACTTGACTTGCAACTTTCTTGTTGCAATGTCTAACCCTCCCTGAAATTTCCTCAACCTCATGAGTTAACAACATTTCAGTTGTTAATGACAATTATTTCCATGCAATAATATATATGCATGTACTTACAAAACACATTCAATCATTTTATTTAGTATACAATTTTGTCACTTACTATGCATGAGTGGAATTCTCACTGCATACTTATTCAACACACCTTGCATTGAATTACATAATTCTCTTCATCTCAATCATGTATCTCACCATCCATAAGTTGGAATTTTGGCCAATGTGTTGACACATTCTCCACACACTTCCTATTGTCTTCCCAATTAATTGGATGCCTTCCTTTTTGACCCGAACACTACACCAAGAATATAATTTTGCGGTGTTCATTAGTGTTAGCAAAAAGGTTGCAACCCAAGTTTTATTTAAAGGTAGGAAGATTTTAGTACTTGTGTGGCTCATAACCTTTCCATATCCATACCTTGTCATATCCAACCATGTCCTAGTCTCATACATGACTAGATTACTGACATTCCTTCCTATAAAAAGTTCTTATCTTTTAAATCTTTGGCTATTACCCCACAACCAAATTAACATGACATTCTACTATGTCAGTGTGTGCATTCAAAAGATAAAAAGATTTGAATTAATACAGGCCTTCGGCCTTTACCACATCCAATGGTATGCATTCAAATAATATAATCATGTGATTTTATAAAATAACTCTAGTTGAAGAAAATATTACCTAAATTCCTTCAGCGATTATGCAAAAAGAGTAATAAAAACTCATACCTGCATGACTTCCATTAATAAATTTTATACTACTTGAATGTCTGATGGAAATAGAATCTTTAATTCTTTTTTTATCATACTTATAACCAACACTTCAGCTCTCTATTGCTTCCCTCCTTATGCAACAGCCTCACCAAAAACACTTGCAAACATGCAAGCATTCTTTCCTCTGGCTAACCCAACAAGTTGTAACATACTTGCTGCCACAAAAATTGCAACAAACTCTTTCTCCCTATAAAAATTTTCTTTGTTGATCCCAAAAGTCTACAATTCTTCCTGGATTCCTGAATCTTCTTATTCTCCCACTATGATCACTATGCATGATTATTCCTCCCCTGAGCACTTTTGATGCAGTTCCCCCACCTTAGCGGGGTCTACTGACCTCCCGATCAAAGGATATTTGAATATTCTGAGTCGAGTTGACTCTTCAGGCTCGTGATTGAACCCAAAACTATTATACATAGGCCCCCTTTTCTTCTTTAGGTGCAGGTCCTGTGATACCCACGCCCTTTGTCTGCGCGCTTCTAAAATGTCGAGTTTCAGGCGCTAGCTCCTTTTTCATTAGCCCCTTCCTTCATATGGCCCTGGGCTATGATCCCATGGAAAAATATTATTGTGGGCATGGGCAAGAGTGTTTTTAGGCCAACCCTCTTTTCACCCCGCAATTCACCTCCAGCTGCCACATATCACTTTGTTAAAAACGTGGTATAAATTGCGGCCCACTCTTAGATTTTTAACATCTGAGCAAGTTCTCACCCCAAAATCAAACCCTATCGTTGATCTCCAATTCCTTGGTGATACCTCTTGATCAAATACTCCTATATATTCTTTACCTACTTCTAGCCAACTATCCAATCAATGAACTTTTTTTTTCCTTTCACTCACAATCTCAGATCTCCGCGTTCTATCAACACATAGCTCCCTTCCAAATCAACGACTACGATTGAATCCAACCTTCCAAACTTTGGGATTTTCAACTCTCAACTCTCTCTTCCTCCTCAGTATCTATCTTCTAGAGTGGAATATCTGCTGACACCTATCACTTCATATGTGCAACTATGATTTTCTCTGTGAGTCTCGTCTTCGGGAGTTTTAGTTCTCAAACTCCCATTTCTTCTAGAGGGATTTCTCTTAAATGGCATATCATCTTCCATGCATCCTCCTCAATCGACGGTTCTACTCCCTCTTTGGTACATTGGTCTCCTCAACTACATCGACAATCCTTCAGCTCCCTCCTCGATCAATGATCGAGATCTTCTCTAGGTCTTCAAACTTTTACCCCCTCCACTTTTCTAGAGTCTATATATGGCATTGCATGTCCTCCTTCACATCGATGACTCTCGTCATTTCGAGACTTCATGATTCCACTCTCCTGGGCATCTTAAAAGAGTTAAGTCTCGTGCACTTTCCTTGGGATCCAACGGCTATTGGTCCTCACGCTCAGATCTGACAGACATATATGATCTCCTTCTGCACGTGTTCTTTCTATCTAGATGTTAAATTCGACGGCCATACCTCTTCCTCTGCATCTGATCTGAAAACAGTTGTCGCTCCTCCTCCTAAGCTTTCACTTTCTCCCAAAATGGGAAAAATTCCAAGTGTCAAGGCTTCAACCTTTGATCCTTCTGCAAGTCCTTGAATTTAGGTCTCGTCTGCATTTCTGAAAATGCTATCCTTCCTGAGCTTCTATACTTTTGATAAGTCCGACTCTTGTGCACCCTTTGCACTATCCCATTTGAGCTTCTCAAACTTTCTCAGTCTCCCAAGTGTTTCTACCCTTCTATGTATTCCAAAAGACTTTCTGGTTCCCTCCTGGCACATTCTACACTTGTCCTCCATATCTTTCGAACTTGAAACAAGTTCGTCTCTATGCACATTCCTTGCACTTTCACTAGCCTCCAGATGAATGTCTTTCAACACTTTGTCCAATTGTTGGCCTGGTGCACTCCTTGCATAGGTCTTCATTCAAAGTGTTGAAAAACTCTATGAGTGTCTCCTAAATTGTTTGTAAAAGTTTTATTTGTTTATGACAGTCATTGAACTCTTCAAACACAACGTCCAGTCAACAAAAATTTGTCAGGCCATCATTCCTAAACAAATCCCACAACATTCATGAACCAATCTGATTTAAGAAAACGTTCAAATTTCATTTTCTTTCCAAGCTCTTCTCTTCTCTGTAATAATTTTTGGGCACTAGCCCCTTTCTCTCAATCCCCAATCCATGTGATCACAGTCCATGACCAACCTCTAGATCAGTAGGTGCTTACTCGGGCCTTCGGCTTCAAAAGATTTCAAGGCACCACACAAAAATCTCTCGGAGTTCCAGATTACTGAACTCACAAAGTAGGGCAGATCAACCATCCATGTCTAGTCATCATCCGATGACTTACACATACTATGGAACCTCAGGCATCTTAGTTTTGAAACTTTGTTTCTTTGGGACTTCATAGCTTCAGAGGATCTCACATCTGCACCTCTGAACTACTAATCTCCGAACATTCCCAATCACCTTTGGTGATGTCATTACCTCAAATCACTTAAAATTTTCCAATTGTTGGGGCATGCAACAGTGGTTTGGAGTAACCCACATTTTTTCTTGCAATTTTTTTAACATTGACATGTAACCCCTCGGTGAAACAGTGGTTTGGATTGTGGGACCACCTTGGAGAATTAACTCTTGTGCAACTCGGGTCCCCGCAATGCCTTATGGTCATTGATCTTGATGTATCAGGATCAACGCTAGGGTGGGTACTCCAAACTTTAACTTTTTTATGTAACCTGGGGTCCCACTAACCATTATCATACAGAGTTTCATGTGCCAGAATACTAGCAACTGAATCGTGGCCTAATTAGATGGGTGTCACACGTCACGTTCCATATCTCATTTCAACCTTCCATGGGTTTGACACCCACTAATGCGTGGCACACATCCCATGTTTCCACGTCCATCCAAGTGCTGTCATCATGACTCACTACCTCGACTCTTTGGGACTTCGAAACTTCGGGCTTCAGGATTTCTCACCTCAACAAACACTATTTTTACCGAATGCCGAAATCCCAAACAAACCAATCTACTGGCACACGTCCCTCTTGACGAACAGTCTGGATTAACTCCGGTCTTATAATCTTTAGTATCTTTCTCTCTTCACCATTGTGTTTTACCTCTTAACATTGGTTGATCCAATGGTCAAGCTCTTCTCCCCAGATCTACGGTGTAGATCCACTTTGGGGCTTCATACTTTTTCTTATTTTGCATCAACTTCACCGAACTCGTGAAGTCCGAAGGGCTTACAGGTTAACCTTTCTACACCTTCTCCAGATCTGACTTTCGTAAAGCATTTCCCTTTCCTTCCAAATAGATCCTAAGGAACCAACACCACAAGTGTTGTGATCTCTCTCTCTATGACCAAATACAACATCTGTCATGGATTTACAATACCTCTACTCCTCCTGAGCTTCTTAACGCGACCAAGGTAATCCTCTTGGCACTCGGGGATTTTTCTGAGGTCCAAAATTGGTTCCTCTTAACATAATTTCCTCTTGAAACCTTGAGTCCAATGACCACTTACCCAACCCATCCAAGCTCTACGTTGAAACCTTGGGTGAGAACTTGAGTTTTTTCCATTTCAACAACAACTCCTTATGAAAATCTTGCTTCAACTTCCACTAACATGGACCATCCAGGATCAGTGTTGAAACCATGCTCTGATACCATATTGTAACATCCCTCGACCTACAACTCCAACGTCTGGGAAATGCCACGTGTGGAATACCTTATCTTGTACATTTAGCTCTGATCTGTGACAACTCCATCCTTAAACTACTAGGCTATACCACATAGAGGTACTTACAGAAAAAAATACACATCCATATAATCATAGAATGACTATTCTACATATATATATCATATTATTGCGGAAATAACAATACGCCTACACATGCAGCATATACAAAATACACAGGCAATACTCATCAATTACAACATATGTACCATTACACAACATGTAAATGAATATAAAAGAGATACTTATCGTTTATTAGAGGACCACCAACTGTGTGCAGACCTTCCACGAAACTCCCATTCATAGACCACACTTATCATCACGCTCAGCAGTAGGTCACCCCCAAGTTGGGACTAACCTCCACCGGGTAAGGAATTCCTAGACTAGGCAAGGTCAATAGGTAAGTTGCACAAAACACAGGAAGGATATTTTATCCTAGGAACCACTTATGCCCACAACCTACAGACCCTCATTCCCCACACGCCTACTCCACCCTAGTAGGGTACACCTTCACTAATACAAGGCCATCCGCTATTACACCTCCCTTACCTTGGGCTTCAGAAATAGGCTACACCAGAAGTATAAGAGTATTGTAATTGCTACAGTAATCCCTTCCAGGAGAACTCACTCCCCAATAAACTCTCTCACCTGGAAGATTTGCTCACAAGATTGAAAACCTACCTCTTCAACCATTCTTCTTCTCAACTACAACTAGGTATGGTTGACAGCAAAAACAACAGGGAAAATGGGTATGGAAACCCAAAACGATAACAATCATACACTAGACATAGAAAGGGTCAGTAAGAAACAACCGATGGAAGAAAACCACACTCAGTCAAGGAACTGCATAGCCGTAACAGCCAATAGTTATGACACCACACGACTCAGACAATTACAGGGTGCTCAAACTTCATAGGAGACACAGATCAGTCCCTCATTTTTCACTAGTTTCAGGGTGACTAACCTCGCGAGAGTGCAGACGCAAAGGTGAAGGATATCAAAACTCATCCAGATGCAAGGATGGGAGTCACATTGAATGAAAAGAAAACCCTCAACACGATTTGAATCACGGGTGCCTAGTTTGAGAGAGCAGTGATGGATTCCCCTGGTTCGCAGTTAGATATTGTATCAATAATGGAAAGTGAACCCCCTAACATGTTGGATTTCCCAGATATAACTGAATTAACCCAGGTTGACACTTGTCTTCCTGCAGTTTCATGTGATCCACTTAGCATACGTTCATTTTCCAGGAACTTAGGAGAACACTTGGTCAATTGTCCACCTTAGCCTTTTAGGAAATAATAATAATTTATTATCCCCTTTAGAGGTAAGCCCCCTAGCTTAGCCCCTAGGCCCAAACACTTAGCCTCCTCCCTTACCCAAAATTTTGGAAGCTTATTCCCCCATCACTCTTTCTTCATGGTCGGTCTACACACATTGATGTTTATATTTTTTATTAATGATTTTGCATAATTACATATACAAAATAGGCCCCTAGCCTTAGAATCCTAGGATCTCTGGCCTAATTATCACATAATCCTCCTGGATTATTATAAATTGGCTCACCAGATTAACAAACATGTTTACAAGTCATAATTACAACTAGAGCTCTACCAGAGGATATTACATCAATTAAACATGGTCGTTGAAAACGTGTCATGGGAATCGTTCGAGGAACGATTCTGGGAGAAGTACTTGTCGGATGAATTCATTCAGAGCAAACTTAATGAGTTCAATGGATTATGAAAGGGTAGTCATATGGTACCAGAGTACGAGGCCAGGTTCATGGAGCTATTTAGATATGCTCCACATATGAACACTGAGAAAATAAAGGTTAACAAGTTTGTGTTCAGCCTCAACTTCAACATTTGTGAGACAGTGAGGATATTGATGCCTTAGAGGTTGAACGATGCACTTCAGAAGGCTCTAAATTTTGAATAAGAGATGAACAATGGGGTTCAGGGAAGGACACCTTCTAGATAGACTGGAAAGGTTACAATGGGAGCGAAGCAACATTAGACACAAGCTAGACAGATGTTTAGGCACCATGATATGCCCAAAGGACCTATCTTCTCAACAACACGATGATAATGTTCTCAGAACTTGACTCCCTACAGAGAACCACAACAATAGCAACAACAACGACATCCACAACAATAACAACAATTTAGACCCGATTTGTAGAACAAACCAGTACAACCAAATCCTAGGCCAACAACTTCTACTTATGGAACTAGGAGCACTGGATTGAAGAATGGATGTTGGACATGTGGAGAGACAAATTACCATAGATACTAACATATTGATAATGAAAGATCTTCCATATCATTAGGAGCTATGAGAATTTCATATTTGGGTACATCCCACAGGATACATGCAGTGGTGAGTAACCGTCAGGCTAAGCATTAGTCCACCGTGCTCGAGGCATCAGGTATGATCATCGATAATCATTTCAGTATTTTAATAGATCCATGAGCTATTGAAATTTGTGTATCTAGTGTTGCACTTAAAATAATTGAGGTAAAGGAAGTTGAACAATATGAGTTTAGACATATGGAAATCGCATCGAGTGCCAAGAAAAAGGTTGGAGGAAATGTGAAGGATTGTAACATTAACTTAGGTGACTTTGTGACAAGTGTAATATTTTTTGTTACAATATTTGGATCTTACGATATAGTGATTGAGATAGATTGGTTATAATTTCACGATCTGATGCTTAACTGCAGGACAAAATGGTTTAGTTTGAAAGATGATGTGGGACATAGTAGAGTGTCGTTGAGGTTTATTTCTTCCTTACAACTACATAAAAGTATGCACAAAGGGTGTAATTTGTACACCATCTTAGTTATTAATGAAAAGGGGGACACAAAAGGATTAGAAAATATTCATGTACTATCAGAGTTTGCCAATGTATTTCCCGAGGAATTACCGAGTTTACCACAGAAAGAGAATTGGATTTTAACATAGATCTGAAAACTAGAACTGAACCTATTGCAAGAAATCCATATAGAATGTCGACACCAGAATTGCAGACGTTGAAAATAAAATTGAAGAATTTATTGGATTTGGGACTTATATTTCCAAATGTATCGTCGTGGGGTGTGCCAATGATTTTTTTTTATAAATAAGGATGGATCATGGAGGCCTTGCATTGACTACCTTCAATTGAACAAATATATGATCAAGAACCAATATCTATTGCCAGGGATTGACAATTTGTTTGATCAGATGAAGGGATCAACGATATTTTCAAAGATTAAATTGATATTGGGATATCATCAGTTGCAGATTAAGGAATAAGATATCCCTAAGACCACATTTTAAACGAGATTTAGACACTGAGTTTACTATTTTACTATTTGGACTAATGAATGCCCCGGGCGTATTCATCAATTTGATGAATGGGGTGTTTCACGAATAATAGGACACATTTCTACAATTATTCATTGATGATATATTGATTTACTCTATGATGAAAGAAGAGCACGACAAACACTTGAGATTGGTTTTATAGTGTTTAAGAGAAATCAATTTTTATGGGAAACTATCAAACTGTTCTTTTTACCAGTAGAAGATTCATTATTTGGGACATATCATATCTGGAGAGGAAAACATTTGGACAGGATCCAATGAAGGCTGAGGCTATTATGGAATGGAAAACATTGATAAAATTATAAGAATTATGTAGCTTTATGGCGTTAGTAGGTTATTATCGATGCTTCATCAAAGGTTTTTCGATGGTAGCAAATCCAATTCGGAAATTGTAGAAGAAAAATAAGAAATTTGTATGGACATATAAATGCACAGAAGCATTTAAAAATCTTAAGGATTGTTAACGACAATGTTGATACTTAAGGTTCCCGAAATGGAAAAATAATTATTCGTATGCATGGATGCATCCAAGGAAGGTCTAGGCAGAGTTCTGATGCAAGACAATCGAGTGATATCTTACATTTCAAGAAAATTAGGAAGGAATGAAGAGAATTACGCAACGCGGGATTTGGATTTATTAGCAATTGTATATTTCTTACGTGTTTGGAGACATTATCTGATTAGAAAAAAATTCAATTAAAGATAGATCACTATGGGTTGCATCATATTTTTACTCAAAGTGATTGAACACATGACAAAGGTGTTTATCATAACTTCTTAGTGAATATGAATTTGAGATTACTTACATTAAAGGAACGATGAACATAGTAGAATATGTGTTGATTCGGAGACCACGTGTATTCTTAGTAATACCTCTTAAGACAAATCTTCGAGAAAATATTCTATCTTTACAGATTGAAGATGATTAGTACAAGGGAGTTAATGATAATAAAAAACAATATACAATGGTGGTACCAAGGTATTAAGGTTATTCATTTGACACCGAGATATTGTTGAGGTATAACGATAAAATTTACATACCTCCCAACGACGAATTAAGAAGTTTTATTTTAAGCAAGCCTCATTGAGAAATATACATGGCTCATTCCAGAGTCACCAAGATGAAGGAAGACATTAATCCTTGATTCTTCTAGAAAGGAATGAATGCTAACATAGTAAATTATGTGGCAAGATGTATGGAATGTCAGCAAGTGAAGGATGAAAATAGACATCCAACGGGATTGTTACAACCACATGTGATTCCTAAATTGAAATGGGAAGTCATTTTGATGGATTTTATTGTTGGATTGTCACTGACGGAAAGGAGACATGATTCTATTTTTGTACTCGTTGACACTATGGCGAAGAGTGCACACTTTATTCTAGTACGTATGATGTATCAAGCGTTAGAGAACTAGATTTTTTATTAGCAATATTCTGATATTGCATAGTGTACTAAGGAACATCATATCCGATCGAGGATCAGTGTTTACTAGAGGATTTTGGACTAGTGTCCAAGAGGCTTTTGGAACAAAATTGAATTTTAGCACATCATATCACCCCGAGACAGATGGATAAACTGAAAGAACAAACCAGATTTTAGAGGATATGTTGTGTATGTATGTAATGGATAAACACAAATGATGGGAAGAATTCTTACCACTGGTAGAATTCACATACAACAACAGTTATCAGATTTCGATCAAGATGACACTGTTTGAGTTTCTTTATGAATGACCATGTCGAAAACCTCTAAGTTGGGATTGACTAGAGGATAGGGTCCTTGAGGAACTGGAAGTGATACAAGAAATGGAAATACAGATGCGAACAATAAGATAAAGTATTAAATAAGCGCAATGTCGACAAAAGAGTTATACTGATGTGCATCGTATTGACTGAATATATGAGATTGGAAACAAAGTTTTCTTGCAGGTGAATCTGCAAAAGAGTTCAATCAAGTTTGGAAAGGGTGATAAACTCTCTCCTAGGTTTATGGGACCTTTCAAATTTGTATAAAGAAAAGGACCAATGTCTTACTGACTAGCCTTCTCTGATTCTTTGAGGCATATACACAATGTATTTCATGTATCTGTTTTGTGACATTACATTTAAGATCCCTCACATGTGATTGAATTGAATTATTTATAGGTTTTGGACGAGGGTTCTCTCATGAAGGATCCAATCCAAATTATGTACCATCACACTCAAGAGATATGAAGCCGAATAGTCGATAAGGTGAAGGTCCAGTGGGACAATTATAGTCCACACTCGACCACATAGGAGGACGCATATGAGATGTGTCAATAGTTTCCTTATTTTTTTGATAGATTAGATATGTATATCTCTTTGATATACATCTATTGCTACTATTATGGATATTGTACAAACTTCACAATGAAGTTTAAAACAAGAGGTGGTGTATGTAACATTCACTTCTACTGAGCACATTTTAATATGACTTAGTCTTTGAGGACACTTGTGAGAAAGTGATCTCGTTATGATACATTATGATTATGCTTTTGTTATGGGTTATTTTATGATTTCATTGTAATTATATTATTGATGAGTTTTCTTGAGTGTGCAGGATACATGAAAAGTTGATGATGTTGATGGCATCAATGAATTTCCTTGGACTCTGGATTGCATTAGTGAATGGACTTGTATTTGGTTTGAGTTTTGATTATTGATTTATATGTATATATGATGATTTCATTGTGGATGTTATGTATATGGATTATTGACAGTGTTCTTTTTAGTGGATGCACACTTGATGAAGCTTGTTAATCCGACTCACATAAGGACTAAAGGGGCCATGCACATAAACTAGAAAGTCGAGGGAGAGGTGTGGAAGTGTTCCTATCATAGCCTACTAGAACCCTCATCATGACCTGAACTATAGGTAAATGACTACCTAGTTCGAGAGGTCCGCGATGTCATGAAGGAAGACTAAAACAATGGTTCATGAAGAATTCTAAGGGACACACAATAAGGAAAAATCCTTATTCCTTAGAAGCTCTTAGTATCTCACAAGGTCGACCAAGTGGAGTGTTGAATCCAAGTATCGGGAAAACTTCCAAACTAGGCAAAGGAGAGTGGCACCCTTAGAGCACAAAGGTGTATTTTAAAGGGCATGTCGCATAATCAAATGTTAGTATTACAAATATAGAAGGCTTATAAAATAAAAATAAAATACTTAGAATTTGTTAGAAAGATAATGAAAATGATTACTCGATTAAAAACAAGAAAATAACAAAGAGTCTAAGTCTAAAGAGGTTTGTTTAAGTAAACCATAAAAAGGGAATACAAAAATTAGACTAGCAATTTAATTGAATGAAGAAATAAGAATAAACTTGGGTAAATGCACATGTGTGCATGTAAATAATAAAAGGAATTTATAAATAAAAAAAGAATAAAACATGAGAGAATAGGTGGTCCACATAGAGTAACATCTTGAGTCAATCTACCATTAATCATAACTAAAAGAATACTCCTAATCCAACTCAAACTAGTATCTAGTTAAGGGACACACATTAAATGACATATTGGCGAACTAAGAGACAACTAAGAGGAAAAATAGGAGCATGTTGCGGAATGTGAGGGAAATTGTCTAATTAAATAAATTAAAAATTAAAATTGCATGTGCAACTTGGGGAGAGTGTCACACATGTAGTGGGTGAATAATCCTTTAATTAAATTATTAAAAATTAATTATTTGTGCATCAGGACATGTGTCATTGGGAATTTTTTAATAAAGTAATTGAGAGAAAGGGAGAGGGGATCTCACTTGTTAGTATTGTTATGCTAACAAAACTTTTCTTCACTGAGTTTTACTTGTGAGAGTTGGGATTCCAAACATGGAAAGAGTGGAAGATCTTCTGGTTTCTTGTGTTTTGCCTCTTTGCAGGTCGAGGGGCTAAGGGGTAAGAAGAGTACCCCTAGAATTGGTTGGGAGGTACCAGTGAATTCCTTGGTTTAGTAGGCAAGATAAGGATTTTTTGCACAAAAATCGGCTCAGAGATCATTTAATATCATAGAGATGTTGGTTACGATACTCAATTGTAAATTGTGATTGTTATCTGAACATTTAATTTCCACTTTTAAAGCACATATTTATGTAGACATTACTTTTGAATTGTGCTATTTAGATTTTAAATATTGAAATACCTGCTATCGAATAAATTGAAAAAATGAATTATGAGGTTACACTAATTACGAAATTTGGACAAGATATATGTATTTGTTTTATGGTTACTTATTATATACAAAATTGCCAGTGGATTTCATTGTTATATAGAACATGCATGAAACTGTTGAATTCCATTATAACCCTGGTATTAGTAAGATTATGAACTTAATGAGATGTGAAATAGATTTTTATTTTAAAAATAGATTCTGCTAAGAAATAAGAATCAATATCGAAATGTTTTGGACAAACTAATAAAATTATACAAAGAAATTGTTGGGATTTGGTGACAACGAATTCCTTCAAGGATGGATTTGGATCCTATTATTCTGCGTTGGTTACAACCAAATAGACCAAGTTAGAATATGGATAGGGATTTCATTTAATAATCAGTTTCTTGTAAATGTATATAAATACATGTAAGCTCGTAGAGGAAAAGTGAGAGAGACAGAGTGAGAACTTGCTAGTTGTTGTAATCTCCATGATCTAAATTATAAGACAATCGATCTCTATGCTTGGTCAACGTAGCCCAACGTTTGGGTGAACCACATGTGTTTCTTATCTGTGTGATTGTTAATTATCATATGTGAATTGTGTTTTCCTCATTTGCAATTCTTTCTAGTGGTATCGGGGTCGGTTGGAGGAGCATCAAATTCTTGGAGGAGCCACAAGAGTGAAATATGTGTGAGGTGCGTCGAGTTCAACATCACCACAGGTCCCTCCTCTCGAAGGGTGTGATGTCTTATTACCCAGACTTACCATGGTGCATAAATATTGAAATCGTTGCAGTTTAGGGTTGAGGAACAATGCGTACATATTTCAAGAAAGATGCACTCCAAGTGTATCGGGAGGTTTCAAGACCCTTTTAAGATCGCCACACTCCAGTGGTAGCATGAGGTGTGACAACTTCCTTTAAATAAAAAGTTACAATCTCCTTAAATTAATTCACATGTTTTTTTTTAAAAGGTCACGTTTAAAGTCATGAGAATATTTTGAGAATTGGGATTAAATATAATATTTAAAAGGGTGGAAGAATTAAAAAGGTGGATGTCTATTCATTTGAGAAGTTGAATGCTCTTAAAAGGTTTATATATATATATATATATATATATATATATATTATTTTCTTTTGTCTCAAACCTTTTTTGGTTTAATTTTTTAACCATACTTTAAAGTTCCATTTTTGAATTATAATATATCCCTCATAATATAAAGATCACTTTATAAGAAGTGATTTGGGCATTAGGAGATTTTATGCTAATGGATAAGAAGCAGAGTTCAATGTTTGAAGTTGAAAAAGTTTAGTGGTAAAAGCAACTTTGAGCTTTAGAAGTTCAAGACACAGGATTTACTAGTGCAACAAGGGTTGCAAAAAGCATTGGCAGACAATTCAAGGAAACCAACAAACATGACGAATGAGGAATGGGAAGATCTGGATGCAAAATCTCTTAGTACCTTTCGTTTATGTCTGGTAGATGATGTTCTATTTAATATTGTAGGAGAGGATACAACATTAGGCTTATGGATCAAGTTGGAAAGTCTATATATGACGAAGTATTTGATGAGAATAATCTACTTGAAGAGATAGTTGTATAGTTTGCAAATGAAAGAAGGTACAGAATTTGTTGACCATTTAAATACCTTCAATACCCTTATAGTTCAATTGACTAGTATGGAAGTTAAATTTGAAGATGAAGATAAGGTTATTACACTATTGTGTTCATTACCTGAGTTTTGGGATAATCTAGTCACCTATATTAGCTTTAGCTCAATAGATGTTTTAGATTATGACTCTGTTGTGGGAGCTTTGTTGGCTAAGGAGATGAGGAGAAAATCTAGTAAAGAAACCTCAACTTTAAAGGCGATGTTGGTTAGAGGTCGAACTAAATAGCATAATGAGAGAAGTTTTTATTGATCTAAGTCAAGACATAGAAAGGGTAAATCAAAATGCTGGTACTGTGGAAAAACATGACATCTCAAGAAAGATTGTTGGAAAAGAAAGGAATATGAGAAAAACTCTACGAAGGAAACAAATTTGACTATAACAAATTCAGGTATGATTGATCAAGTTTTATCTATTTCTAATAATTTACAATATCAAGAAGAATGGCAGTTAGATTCAGTGCCTTGCACCACATGTGCTCATGGGAAATGGTATTCCCTGTAAAACTATTGGAGTTGGTAGCATTAGAATCATGATGTTTGATGGTATTTTTAGGGAATTAACGGATGTTAGATATGTACCTAATCTTAAATCAAATTTGATTTCATTGGGACTATTGGATTCTTGTGGATATAAGTATACAGGTCAAGGTGGAGCACTCACATTGTCGAAAGGTAGTATAGTAGTGATGAAGGCAATAAAGGTTGATAGCCTTTATAAGATGGAAGGGAGTACTGAAGTGGCATCTGAAGCAACAAATGTATCCTCTTGTTTACAGAAGAAGAATCAAGGTCATAAGAGAAAGAAAGAATTGCAGGTATTGGTAAGCATTAAATCATTTCCAGACTTAAAATCTTTGTTTTTGAATTCCTTCTTGTTTTATATCTCTGTAAGTTATGATGGTGGTATAAAGGGATGTTGTGTGTGGTATCCTACTTCTCACAAGGTCATAATTGAAAGATATATAGTATGTATGGAACAACCAAAAGGGTTGATTCAAGATCGCAACGATAAATTTGTTTTTGTGCTAGATAATTTACTGTATGGCCTATTGGTATCCAGACAAATATACAAGAGGTTTGAATCCTTCATAGTGAGTCGGAATTTTTCAAAGGGTAGGAATGACTATACAGTTTATAGTACATTCACAGTATTGATATTATTTGTTGATGATATGCTCAATGCATACCAAAGCATGGATAAAATCAGTAAGAAAATGAATCAGGTGGACAGGCCAATTCAGAGGAGGGATCAAGGAGCAGCAAAACAAATTATGGGCATGGAAGTAAATAGAGATGGTAATGGTAAGTTGTGGTTGGAGTTCAATATGAACATTGTAAAACCAATTTTTATCCCTCTTGCTTTCCATTATAAGTTTTCTTCAAGCATAGGGCATGTCTATAAAGAATAAAAGGTTATGTCTTGTGTAAGTTCAGTAGGAGGTTTGTTGTATGTAATGAAATGGTTAAGACCAGATGTTTCACATGCTAATGATGTTGTCAGATACGTGACAGATTCAGGTGTTGCAGTGAAATGGGTGCTTCAACGTTTGAGAAGCACAAATGTCACCTATAATGGTTACACTGAGATGGTCTGTGATAGTTGTAATGTATATTTTACAGTTGTTCTGGATGGAAGGAGATCTATCACTAAATATGTCTCACAACATAGTTGTGGAAGACATGTTCGAGGTGGAGTGACCCCTCAGGAAATCCAAACTCGTGCAAGTCACACAGGCGAGATCATGAAGCCAGTTTCATTAGAGAAGTTGCAGTCATGTTTGGCTTCTCTTGGCTTGCACAAAAGGTGATGAACAAAAGGATGGAGCAAAGTATTAGGTTAATTGTTGTCAAGGTGGAGATTGTTGGGATTTGGTGACAATGAATTCCTTCAAGGATGGATTTGGATCTTATTATTCAGCATTGGTTACAACCAAATAGACCAAGTTAGAATATGGATAGGGATTGCATTTAATAATCAGTTTCTTGTAAATGTATATAAATACATGTAAGCCCTTAGAGTCAAAGTGAGAGAGACAAAGTGAGAACTTGCTAGTTGTTGTAATCTCCATGCTCTGAATAATAAGACAACCGATGCCTATGCTTGGTGGATGTAGCCCAACTTTTAGGTGAACCACGTGTGTTTCTTATCTGTTTCATTGTTAATTACCATATGTGAATTGTGTTTTCCGCATTTGTAATTCTAACAGAAACTGCCTTCACGGATTCGTTGCGGTGTTCGTTGCGGTGTTATTTGTCATTCATTGACCTGTTATTGAAGAAATTGTATTTATATAGTTAGGAACGATTTGTATGAAATTGGGGTACTTGTTCCACGGTGGTTCTAATCTGAATAGTTATTGTTCTCTAATATAAATTGGGCATGAAACGAACTGAGAAGTAGTAATACAGATCGTTTACCGATCTGTATTGGATCTTACTTTTTGGGATTTATATCGTTGTTGATATTGTATCTTTCAAACTGACATTCTTCCTCAGCTGTTAAGAATAACTGATAGTGAATATAAGTACGATGTGTAATGAAATTCTTAGTTCTTATCGTCATGTAAATCGATTGTTCCATGGGATTAAAAATCGATTTTAGTCACAATGGCTGATTTTTCAGGAGGGAAATCCTCACTTTCAATTAACTGATAAGTAAACATTTCTCTGTTGAATAAAAATTTCTATCGATCTACTACAGCCTGGAATACCGAGCGTATCCATCTCTTGTTTATGGTGAAAATAAGATAAGAGTTTCTAGTTAGGACACCGATAAATTATTTACTTGAGCAAAGAACCTAAGTCATTTTGACACATCATATCTCATCGATATATTCMGTAGGTTTTAAATTTTTCGTTAATTAAAATTTCCAGAATTAAATTGTGCCATTGAAGATTMTTTCCGATRAAGTCTTTAAGAACCATAGTAGCCATATAATACATYGATATCAATTGGGACAACGATAKAGCCACATGAATACATTTTGAGTGAGAAGGATTTTTCTTTTATTAGAGATATTAAAGTTTATGATTGAGTTAATGGTATCTGATGAATTTTAATATTAATTCATACTATATACCATGGATAAGATAAATTTTATTTATAATCTATTTCGAATAGTTGTATTAATTTAAAAATAAATTAAATATCTATATATTTGTATGTATAAGCAAGGTTACAAATAGAACCGTTATAGGTCTACTAACTAAGATTTTATAGAATTAATACTTTCTTGAATTGATAAGGATATTTAATAACTCCTCAAACTTCTAATATATTGGACGATCATATCAAAGATTATTATATACAATGAAAGTTGTAATAAATTGTATTTAGGATCATGAAAGAATGGTAACAGGTTAAATATAATTATGACTAGTGTCGGAATAGCCAATTGTAGTAAGTTGCACTCTCTTGATAATAGGATTAAGCTCATGTTTTCCAGAAGGAAATAATAACTTTTAAAGATCAAGTTGTATTGTTATGTTGATTAGTGATTGATACTTAGTTATTTACATGTATGACTCGTGAAAAGTATAATAGTAGAATGTTAGAACTTGTTCTAGGCCTTCGATACGTTAATAACCTAATTATTATTTTGGTTGTAAATTTATTCTAGATTTAGCTTAAGGGGCTAGACTCCGTTACTTTTGCTATCTTCATATATTTATGTTGTTAGCATTTCTACATGTTAAACTTAACAATTATTGATAATTAGATCATAATTTATCATGATGTTAATATTGAACAAGATGGGTTGCAGAGCAGCAAGTCCCTGTTTTTAGGGTAGTTGTGTCATTGTTTGTAGCAAGATAATAATAGCGTACCTTCAGTCTTGTTTGGATAATGAACCTATCACCAAGTCATTCTCGGATGTTTATACACATTAGTTATCAGTTGTTAGTTATTAGTTTCATTGGTTAGCGTAAGATAATGACCTATTGTTATCTTGTGATAACAATTATAAACCAAACACCATAGCATACCACCATACCTTCAGTCTCGTTTGGATAATGAATCCATCACCAAGGCATTATGGGGCTTTCTAGAAAAGTTCCTAAGTTCCTTCTGATATTGCGGCTATAAATTCTACCTATCTTCCAGACTCACCTCTGCAAGAGTTGAAAGTATGGAACACTCAGAAGTAGAAGAGGTTGAAAATTCCTCTGGCTCCTTTGACTTTGTTACCTTCATTGATGATTATTCTCGTGTGACATGGGTGTTTATTTAAAAAAGGAAGAGTGATGTGTTTTAAACTTTTCAATGATGATTATTCTCTTGTGACATGGGTGTTTATTTAAAAAAGGAAGAGTGATGTGTTTTAAACTTTTCAATTCTTTCATCATAAGGTAAAGTACCTAGCTGACGGTTATGTTGAAAGATATAAAGCGAGACTTCTTGCTACATAATAAACACAAGAGAAAGGTATAGACTATTCTGATACGTTTACGCTCATAGCAAACATGAGATCTATGAGATGTGTCCTTTCCATTGCAACACTAAAGGGGTTTCCCATGACTTTTTGTCAAAACTGCCATTCTCTATGCAACAAGAAGTCTATCAACAACTAAATGTTCGAAAGAAGTAAGAAGGACTCAATCCATCCTCAAGTCAGAACCGAGTCAAAGCTTCTTCCCACCTTCGAAGGAATGAGTAGGTGAGATAGAAGTGAGAAGACTAGCTCAACCCATAATTGATTGAATGAATGTGGAGTCTCATCTTTTCAGTACCTCTTTCCTCTCAATTGCTTTCCCCAAGAACTAAGGTAGAATGCTCAAAGGTATGTCTATGTATCAAGTGAGGCATCTTGTATCTAAAAGTGAATTTGGTAGGTCTACCTATAGGGTATGAATTTGAATCTATGCTTGGAAACCTCCTCTCCTCAATTGGCATGATTCCTCAAGGTTTTCAATGCTGTTGGAAGGATTTTTAAATAATAATAAGCCATAACTAAATAATAAGATAAGTGATCCAGATGCAGTACCTTATTCAATAATTGTTCACATAATTTGTTTGTAGATCGACAAGTTGGTTTAATAAAATGATGTACTTTGTTAATAATCATTTTGTTTAGTTGTCTCTTTAAACATGTCTAAATTAAGTGAAAAGCACCTTCTCTTCTCTATGGTGGGGTAATGATCTTGAGGTGTAGAGATTGCAAGAAGTTTGATTTTATTTGAAAACGGATGGTATGGAAAAGATTGCAAGAAGTTTGAGTTTTTTTTAGAAAGGATGGTATGGAAATAAAATCTTTGCTTAATATATGTCGGCTAGCTCAGAGCCTGTAAAAACATTGGAGTTTGTGTTTTTAAATATACTTATAACAGCCCATGAAAAATGTGTTCCATGCAACATCCCCACCAACACTAATAGAATAAACTCTCCATGCTACGTGTATCCAAACTTGTTGCCTCACCATATTCTTTGTTTTCTCAGAAGCCAAGATCAGTCCAAAGTAAATTGATCTTATTTTTATGATCTGGACTCGCTTTCTGCATTTATTCATTCCAGAATGAATTTTGAAATGAGAGTAGGCTTGTTGGAGCGTCTCTTGGTTTCAAGATTCTAGTAATGACAATGGTTTTTTCACTTCACTTCATCCACAACAACTTAGGCTTGTTGGACATCACTTGCTAACCATCATCAACTTGCATGGCTTGATTCAGAGTACACCCACTGAAGCTGTTTGCATTATTTGGACCTCAAGAGAGACCAAAGGACCCATATACTTTCTAGGGATGATTTGGACCTCAAGAGACACCAAAGGGCCCTCAGAATTTCCAGGGACTGACTACTGCACCTAACCTTCGGCCTCCTTGGTAGCCTTACACCAAGGATTCTCAACACAGATTCAAAGAAACCAGAAGCCACTCGTTGCAAGTCACTAAATATTACTTAGTCCCATGCCATTTTGCCTTGATAATATTAATAAAATATTGGCAATGCATCTTATTTCATAATATAGTGGATTTTGCAGTAGTCGTGCCATACACTTATTTAATGCATACAGACATATGCGATCAGAGTTGCTAGCACGTTCCCTCATGTCTTCTTTTTCCTTGGTTGTACAGTCTCATATTTTATCGACGTTCTTTAAGGGAACACATTGTCTGAGACCATTTTAACATGTATATATACATTTCTATCATCCTCTAACTTAGATATTGCTTGTAGTTTTCTTTGTTGTTTGTTTGGATTTGTGTTTTTGTTTGGTTGTGTGATCAAGAGTGCAAAATGGCCAAGGGAAGAAGTTGTGTGGGCATCCTTTTTGCAGTGGCTCTATTGTTTGTGTTTGCCATTCAATAAAATTATGTTGAAGGGCATGTGTACACAGTTGGTGGCTTGGAGGGATGGGAACCCTTCTCCTACTCGAAGTGGTTGTCCATGGCTCGTTTTAGGGATGAAGACATGTTGGGTAAGTTCTTTAAGGGTTAATATGTTTTTGTAGGGTTTTTATGGATTTTATTTCAATTCTAAGGAATTTCATGGCTTGGATTTTCCTGCGTCAAAGGTATTGATATTGAAATGGCTTCATGCAGTCTTCAAATACGCACGCTCAATTCACAACATCATGTTGGTGAACGTCAACGACTTCAAAAGTTGTCGGGCAATAGGAAATGCGCTTGGCACAGTAAATGACAGGGTTGTATTGAAGAGGGGTTGGAACTATTTCATATGTGGCATGCTCGAGCACTCTCTTGTAGGCATGAAGCTCATAGTGAAAGAATTCTAGTTGATGTTAAAGAAAAAGGTAATGTTCTATTCTATGTTGCCTCAGAACGTGAGAAGCAGATTATCTCTTGCTAATTCTATTTCAGAAAACACTGAGGTATGTCTATGTATCAAGTGAGACATCTTGTATCCAAAAGTGAATTTGGTAGGTCTACCTATAGGGTATGAATTTGAATCTATTCTTGGAAACCTCCTCTCCTCAATTGGCATGATTCCTCAAGGTTTTCAATGCTGTTGGGAGGATTTTTAAATAATAATAAGCCATAACTAAATAATAAGATAAGTGATCCATATGCAGTACTTTATTCAATAATTGTTCACATAATTTGTTTGTAGATCGACAAGTTGGTTTAATAAAATGATGTACTTTGTTAATAATCATTTTGTTTAGTTGTCTCTTTAAACATGTGTAAATAAAGTGAAAAGCACCTTCTCTTCTCTATGGTGGGGTAATGATCTTGAGGTGTCAAGATTGCAAGAAGTTTGATTTTATTTGAGAACGGATGGTATGGAAAAGATTGCAAGAAGTTTGATTTTTTTTTAGAAAGGATGGTATGGAAATAAAATCTTTGCTTAATATATGTCGGCTAGCTCAGAGCCTGTAAAAACATTGGAGTTTGTGTTTTTAAATATACTTATAACATCCCATGACAAATGTGTTCCATGCAACATCCCCACCAACACTAATAGAATAAACTCTCCATGCTACGTGTATCCAAACTTGTCGCCTCACCGTATTCTTTGTTTTCTCAGAAGCCAAGATCAGTCCAAAGTAAATTGATCTTATTTTTATGATCTGGACTCGCTTTCTGCATTTATTCATTCCAGAATGGATTTTGAAATGAGAGTAGGCTTGTTGGAGAGTCTCTTGGTTTCAAGATTCTAGTAATGACAATGGTTTTTTCACTTCACTTCATCCACAACAACTTAGGCTTGTTGGACATCACCTGCTAACCATCATCAACTTGCATGGCTTGATTCAGAGTACACCCACTGAAGCTGTCTGCATTATTTGGACCTCAAGAGAGACCAAAGGACCCATATACTTTCTAGGGATGATTTGGACCTCAAGAGACACCAAAGGGCCCTCAGAATTTCCGGGGACTGACTACTGCACCTAACCTTTGGCCTCCTTGGTAGCCTTACACCAAGGATTCTCAACACAGATTCAAAGAAACCAGAAGCCACTCGTTGCAAGTCGCTAAATATTACTTAGTCCCATGCCAGTTTGCCTTGATAATATTAATAAAATATTGGCAATGCATCTTATTTCATAATATAGTGGATTTTGCAGTAGTCGTGCCATACACTTATTTAATGCATACAGACATGTGCGATCAGAGTTGCTAGCACGTTCCCTCATGTATTCTTTTTCCTTGGTTGTACAGTCTCATATTTTATCGACGTTCTTTAAGGGCACACATTGTCTGAGACCATTTTAACATGTATATATACATTTCTATCATCCTCTAACTTAGATATTGCTTGTAGTTTTCTTTGTTGTTTGTTTGGATTTGTGTTTTTGTTTGGTTGTGTGATCAGGAGTGCAAAATGGCCAAGGGAAGAATTTGTGTGGGCATCCTTTTTGCAGTGGCTCTATTGTTTGTGTTTGCCATTCAATAAAATTATGTTGAAGGGCATGTGTACACAGTTGGTGGCTTGGATGGATGGGGACCCTTCTCCTACTCGAAGTGGTTGTCCATGGCTCGTTTCAGGGATGAAGACATGTTGGGTAAGTTCTTTAAGGGTTAATATGTTTTTGTAGGGTTTTTATGGATTTTATTTCAATTCTAAGGAATTTCATGACTTGGATTTTCCTGTGTCAAAGGTATTGAAATTGAAATGGCTTCATGTAGTCTTCAAATACGCATGCTCAATTCACAACATCATGTTGGTGAACGTCAATGACTTCAAAAGTTGTTGGGCAATAGGAAAGGCGCTTGGCACAGGAAATGACAGGGTTGTATTGAAGAGGGGTTGGAACTATTTCATATGTGGCATGCTCGAGCACTGTCTTGCAGGCATGAAGCTCATAGTGAAAGAATTCTAGTTGATGTTAAAGAAAAAGGTAATGTTCTATTCTATGTTGCCTCAGAACCTGAGAAGCAGATTATCTCCTGCTAATTCTATTTCAGAAAACACTGACTATATAAGGAGACAATGATCTTAAGAATATTTTAGTAATTTACCACGTATCTAACAAAATGTTTGTTGATTCAGATAGAAAAATGAGCATATTGAACGTTTGAATGGATAAAGGAGGGATTTCCTTTATGTTGAAGCTAACACACGTGTGCTAGAAAGTTTGGGAGAAATTCTACACACCAACAATTCGGAGGATACACCAACAATTCCGAGAGATAACCTACGCATAGTGGCAAAACAAACATGTTAGTACGGACCGGGTATGGACCATCAACAACAAAGGCCTAGGTAACAAACAATGAACATATTTACATACGTAAGGTGTTTACGAGCAACTTTATAGACATAAAGTGCTTCTTTCTAAACGATGGAGAATCAACCCGTTTTCATGGTAGTGTTGGCTTGCATGTTGGTGTAGGTGGCAACAGCTACATGTTGGTGTAGGTGATAGCCACTGCAGATCAACGCAGATCATCAAGGACTATCAAATATGTATACAACAAACATTTAATGTAAAGAAGTAATGAGGCCAGCATTACTTTGTTGGAAAAAAACACTACCTAAATGTGTTCTTAAAAAATAAAGATAGACTAAAATATTGTTCAACTTTGCCTCTAGAAGAGGCCAAATAAGAATGAAAACTCAAAACTTAGGTGAAAGTGAATGAAATTTCAACTTAAAGAATATAAATTATATGAAACTTTGAATTAAAACAGTGAAAGACCATTGATTTTCGTGCCAAATTAATAAGTGGACTAAAAATCGATTTCTAATAGTCTCCAACCAGAAGGGCGGGGACTAATAAGTACATAGTGAAGTACCAGATTATTTAGTAAAACTTTTAGCCTTTAATGAAAAAATAAAATGGTATGTTGTTACGATATATAAGATGATCCTGTTAAATTCCCAAAGTGTTATGATGGATGAATGTGGCAGTTAGTTTCGGGTGGGCACTGCTTCTCAGTGGAACATATTTCTTTGTCTTGAAGCCCCTTACTTCTCCATATCAATCTTAGGTGAGACCAACACGATGGCCCATGGAAGACAATGGCCAAAGGGAGAATTCAGACAACTCGGACAAGATTCAGTGTCTGGTTTCTATTATTCGCAGACCCCTTCTCCTTTTTCACAATTTTGTCAATATAATAAAATTTTAACTCTTTTTATTTTTTAAATTGAAGGAAGGAAAGGAAAAAGTTAAAACTAAATCTTATACCACTCTATGCATGGATCATTTAATTCGCGTTGATAGACAACATCAAAATTATATTTTATACCACTTTATGCAGACATTAAAACTAGATTTCATCCATCTTTATATAAGACATTAAAGTTAGACCTGATACAACTCTTCATAATGGATTTAGTCCATGTTTAGAAGGAAACTAAAACGTCATATGCTTGAGAAAATGGTTACACCATGTATAGCCAATTAAAAGGTTACGCCATGTATATCGATTTTTTTTTATATTTGTTGCTAGAGACATAAAAAATTATGATGGTTATAGGATTAATCAAAGCTTATAATTTTAAAGTTAAGAAATAAGAAATATATTAGTTAAATTAAGTCTTATTAAATCATTGGTTTTAGGTTTCATCTTTTTAATTGTTAAAGGAGAAAATTCATTCAAACTATTAAGAAAACTATTAAGAAAACAATTTTGATAGTTACATTGAGGCTCATAAGATTATTGTATTTCTAATTTTTAACATTAATTCATTTTTTTTCCAAATCCTTTAATCTTTCTAAATTAAAAAAAAAAATGTTATTGTTAATTTTTAATTGCCTTCTTTTATGTTCAAATAATTTTGCGAAATACTATTAGTTTCTAATTGTCTTATTAGTCCCTGCTTTTAGGCTAGGGAGTATAGTAAACGGTTTTTTTCTATGCATTAGTTCCCGCACTTTATCCAAGGCACATTTTAGCTAACCATTCTAAAATTAGCTACTTAAAACACTTTAAGTCTTCCAATTAAAAATTACATACTTTATATCTTCCAATACAAAACATTTACCTCTTATTTGGCCTCATACTGAGGCAAGGAACAATTTTAATGTGATTTTTGGTTTCAAGAATTACTCAAATAGAAGAAATGTCCTATTACATAGCTTGAGGTGGATTAATGCTAGCTTCAGAGCTAGCATTAATTCATAAAAATTTAATGCTTATGTCCTATGCTTATCATATCATATGGTAAGTTTCATTATCATTATATTATGGTTTTTTTTGTGTCCAATTTTGCTTTAGATGCGTTGTCCAATTGCATCCATGCAAGATCTCTCACGCTATTAAAGCATGAGGATGAACAATGAAGGAACAAAATCCTTCTACTTGTATTTTCCTTCGATCCTTGTCGTTCTTCTTCTTTTTTTCCTTTTCAGTCTTGTAGATGCATGATAGAGCTTCTACCTGCAAACAATATGTCGATATGTTGGCTGTAATATGCAGTAGCAGCCTTCTGCCTTCAAACTGTCCCTGTTGTATTGCACGTAGAAGTCCTCCTTCTTGAGTTTCTTCCCTCCTTCAGTTTCTTCCTGAAGAGAGAGAAGCTTCCCTCTTCCATGGCCTCTATCACCTTCTTTGCACGAGTCAAGGAAAATGTGCCTTTGGCAGTATTTTTACATTGATTTACACTGTAAAATCTATGAGACAAAAATTATGCTCATGCTTAGCACTTTTCGAAGGTAATTTTTTGTAGGATTTAATACCTAAAATATTTGACAAATTTTCCTCAGATTACAGATATTTAATAGCTAAAATCTCTATCATATTTTGCTCAAATTAAGGATTTATTTTTTCTTGTTAGGTCTATATGTTGCTCGCAATAACTATGAGTTAGAGCTTAGAGGAGACACACCAGGTTGATTCATCGCTAAATTCACTAGGATCAATGCTTGGAAATATGTAGCGTGCATTTGTGCAGAATGCTCTCTCCACACCTCCATCGTTAGAACATCTTTCAATTTCTCCAAACCAAATAGATCATTAGGTAAAACCGCAATTTCAGCTATCTCAGGCTCCTTTATCTTGAAATTACTGCTCAAATGGTGATTCCAATCACAATTTCCTTCTAATATCTGCATAACAATTAATGGAAATTTAAATATAAAAAAATTGGAATTTGGCAGAATCCTAAAGAAAGTAGGTATGAACCTTGCATACCCATTTTTTCACGACTTCCTAAATAGATAGATGATAGCTTTACAAGCCAAGGAATTTCCCTTTGATACTAACACTCCTCTTTCCTCTATATACCATTCCGTAAACATGTTATTGAATTTCAAAGAACAAGCAATCTGAACGGATAGGGTCTTCACTATGCCTTACAACTATCCTTTTGTTACTGCCATGCCCAACCACGAATGGTGGGAAAGGCATCCAATATCTCTATGCAACAGAGTCCGTGGGATATTATATGTTATATAATATAATATTATATAAGATATAAACCTGTATTACTATTTATTTATGAGGGATTTGAGAATAATCAGATAAATGGAGTACCAAATTAGTGCCTATGAGAACACCACAAGTTCTCGAATCACACAATTAACAACGATGAGCAGTGAAATCTCCAGCACAACGTTGATAGCCATAGCTAATTGAGGAACGCTAGCCTTACCCATGAGAGAGGGAGAAGGGTTATTTCCCCCGTGAGAGAGGGTGAAGGGTTATTTCCTTCATGTGTTCCTGAATCTGCAATTTGATAGCTTGGGGTGTCGAGGGGAGATGTTGTAGTGCATTAGTTTTTGTTCATACACAAACTGCAATTGCCAACACATTGAAATGCAACAGGTCACCCATTGGAGCTATTACTACTATATCTCTACAACATGCCACCCATTCATATTGTTAGTGCTCATTATCAGTGATGTGCAAAAGAAATCTATAGGTCGGAGTGTCTCCTTACTTGAACATAGATGAATGGGGTCTCAGGTGGGAGCGTCTCCTTACTCGAACATCATGATAGCTGCCAATTGCAGAGGAAGTGGTCTTCTGCTGCCATGATCAACTTCTCATTCCAGGTGGGGTTTATTCCAAGTCACTGATTTCTAAGGGACATTTATAGTGAGGCACATGGTCAAAGTCTCATCTTACAATGTAGGTGCGCACATCTAACTACCGTGTGTATATAAACTGTGTATAAACTACGTTGATGAATCTTTCCCATACACATTTACCAAAGTCAATAACATAGGTTACATATAATGTAGCCTATTCTCTGTATTAACATAGAACATAATATGCTCCCAAATTATTCCAAAAAACATCAAAACGTAGAACTTATTATATAATAATCTTCCAAGTTATAGAGCTTATATCACAGCTCATAAGACGTCTTCAATTTATTAATTTTTGTATAGCTCGACTCCATAGCATTCAATATGAAAAGCGATGTGAAAGGAGAAGAAATGAAGTGTAAGGAAGATCAAAGAACAAGGTTCTTGCAAGACAATTTGAGGAAAAACCAAAACAAGCAGATCATGTTTTTGAAATATTTAATGGAGGCACTATTCTCAAACAATTCTAAATTATTTGTTTAAAAGAATAGAATAATAGGAAGAGATTGAAACAATTATAGTTGCCTATTCTTCTATTTGAAAGCATTACTCAGCTCCTCAGTTTTGTTTCCCATTCTAAGGATATATATATATATTAAGTCCGTTCGCTTAACATAAGTTTCAAAGCAATCCTAGTATTCACTGATAAGCAAGTACGGTATTCACCTACTATTTTAGAGAGGGCATAGTGATTTCAATGTAGGTGTGTTGCAGTAGTCCCCTTCAGGAAAGGACTTGTTGCTCTACAAGTTGCCTTGTTTTATGTTTGGATAGTTCAGTGAAATCTTAGAATCAAGTCAACTTATATTTTTATGTTTGTAAGTTAAGTATATTAACTTAGTTTGAAATTTATATATTTCATTGACAAAAATCTTAGTTTGAAATTTGTATATTTCATCGAAATAGATCCTTCTTCCTAAAGAATGATATATTTAATTAAAAAAATTATATTGTTATTTATAAAAGTTTTGTTTTCTATTATAATTATGAGTATACTTATTTTTATTTTTATGATAATTATGATGATAGAGAAAATAAGATTTTTATAAAATATAAAAAGAATATATTTATTTATTAAATCATTAAAAATTGATTTAAAAAAAAACCATTAAAATAAGGTATTTTTATATTTATTATACTTGAAAATCGTTATTTTGTTTCAAATTTTTAGATGAATAGTAATTTTCACAATATAATATTATATTTAATAATCTTAGAGAAAACAAAAATACAAAAGTTATTATATTTTTATAAAATAAATAAAAGGTATTTAAGCATAATTAAATTATTAAACAAATAATGTATTATATTATTGGAAGAAAAAAAATTAAAATTAAATGGTGATTAATCAATATTTATATTGAATTAAATAATTATCTTTTCAATATATTTATTTATTTTAAATTTATTAAATTCAAAATATTTTAATAATTTTAATTTATATATATATATATATATATATATATATATATATATATATATAACTTTAAAATACAACTTCAATGTTTTTTATATCATTCTATTTACTTTTACTTAAAAGTTGGAAAAAACATTAAATTTAACAACTTTATGGTGTTATATATCAGGATGCATCTATCATTACTATATATTTTTACTTAAAAGACATTATATGAACTTTCTCCAATAAACAAGTGTTGCATGGCAGTTTAATTCTTACCATGCAAATTTGAAAATGGACTAACACTTCTCTTTCGAAAAAATATTATAAGAAGTAGTAAAAAACAAGGAATCATGAATCCAAATTAATAACATTATATATTATTTATAATATGATCATAGCATACTGTATAACATCTTTATGTGGGGAAAATAATCTGTTAATAGGAGATGATATAAGTATTGAGACCAATATGGTGGAGTGGTATAATTAGTTTAGAGTTAGTGGAAGGTGATATAGGTATTAAGGACACCAGACAAATGGTAAATTCAAAATTCAAATTTAAATTTGCTACCATGCAACACTGACAGTGCGGGATGGGTGCACAATCCATATTAAATAGATTCCATCATCCTACATAAACTGAAGAAGAGTTGCCTACCCTATCCCTCGCCCACGCGGCTCTACAACTCGCTTGTCTTCTATCCCCAGCTAGAGATGGATGAACTAATCGCACCCATACTGGAAAAGGTCATGGAGATAGAAGAATTTGCTTATTCTTTCTGGCCTACCTGTTGTGGGAAGTGGGAATGCATGAGATGAATAGGCATGAACCAAAGGGTATAAATATGTTACAGCCAAGTTAAGTTAAATGTTTGTCCCCAACATATCTTTCGATTCTTATGAAGCACCAGACAAGCACTCTTGTATTTCCCATTTCTTACTATCTGCCATTACAGAATCCCTGTATCATTTTATACCAACTTTACTAAAGTATAACCCAAGTACCTACTCCAAATTATAAAAACGATTGAAATGCCTGTAACAAATCCCTGATGTTGACAATAAGAGCTCCACGAATAGAAGACTACACTGACAATAAGAGCTCAACAAATAGAGGGCACAATGAACCAATCCTCTCTTTCCAAACCTGGAGACCGTCCACCCCATCATCGAGCAAAACAATCAACATATCTCCATCTAAATGGGGTTTAAGCCCATTCACCATATTTGACTGAGGGCAAGGAGGGTAATAATTGATTCTGGCTTGGAGAAAGGGTTCCTTGTTGAGGATTTGGATATAATTTGGGTTCAACCCCAATCCCTCGGAAAGAAGACACAACAAATTCTCTATAATCCCGATATTTTTCATATGTTTCCCTTCATAGTGCATACATTAATGTATTAGAATGGATGCAAGCTTATTATCAAGATTTCAGATATCTCACACGAAGTGTGTATAGAGTTGTACCTGTATGTGGATGGCGTTTTGGGCCAGTGCTCAATTTCTTTGGTCGACTGGAGAAATATAATGAACAAGGGCATCAACCCAATCCAGGACCGTATCATCATAGATGTCAAAGACCCGGTCATAGCCTAGCCTTCAAGCATGTGAATACGAGGTCTCACAGGGCACTGTTTCCGTTTCTCTTCAAGAGAAATGTCATAGAACTCTTGTGAAACCCATTTCAAACTCTCTAACAAGGAAAAAGATATGCCATGATTTATTATATTCAACACAATTGAAAAACCGTGAAATAAGAAGGCCAAACGATCACGAAGTTGGTTGCATAATCAACACAAAAATGAAAAAGAAGAACAACTGTGATCGCAATCAAACCTTAAAGAAACCTCATTCCTGGGATGCTTGGGCTAATTGTCTAGCAATCTTGAAGCGTTGATCGATGTCTTCCAGGCCTGCTAGATAGAGGACAAGAAGAGACTGCTGGACTTGAGGAGGACGAGATGGCCTCTGATCGGAAGGAAGGATGTACCGTGTAGGGACTTCATTCACTTGCCTTACAATTAGCGTCTTCATGAGATCAATTGGTCAATTGGTCCCTGAAGTCTTTCAAATTTATTTAGAAGAGCGTCCATGGCAGCTGATGAAGAATCCATATTCGTAGCAGGCAGTGGAATTCGACTGACTAATGCAATGGTTTTCATTTGGCGGTGAAACTTGCTTAAGGAGGTGCATTTCATAAAAACACGCTTAGAGGAGCTGTCTAGTAGCTCAGTGGGGGTCGGCTGACAACTGCCTACTTGGCTTGGGCTTCAAGGGCTTCCCGAGCAGCAGAAAGAGTTAAGTGGTTGTTGTTTTCATTCATGATAGCATCGAAAGAAATAAAAATCTGACCTTGTCTGACGATGTCTGCTATGGTCAACCCTGGAAAATAGGGAAAAGGGTATATTTGTATAAACATTTCCCTTCTTTCAGGGGATGGCCTGAACTATCCGAATGTCTCACCTTGTTCGAACATTCATTTGATATAACATGTAAGTCTCAACTTTACCTTTTGGACCAAGTTTGGCAAAAATTCATTGTGATAAAGAATCCACATGCTGCTACCTGTTGCACTCAAATATGAAATTTGGAATGTAACTTGACCTGTTGAGAAGAAGTTCCCTCACCCTCTTGGAAGTAGGCACTAAACCTTCTAAAATCCCGGAAACCACTGGGGAAGAAAGAGGCGGTGTGATGTTGTCTGTCACAATGTGACTGGCGATGATACACTATTGGTGGCTTACCGGCTAGCACAATGCAATGGGTTTCATTTGGTGGTGAAACTTGCTTGAGGTGGTGCATTTCATAAATTGTGACTGACAACATTTATTCCCTTTACCTCGATCATCTATGCATTCCATTGTGATCGCTATGCATTTCACTGTGATATCTGCATTCCGCCGTCAGCCGTCAGCCGTCTCATCAAATTGCCTCCTCATTATTGATAATGATTAACCTCCACTAAAATGAAGAAGATATTAGCTTGCTCATCTCATCCCCTCCGACAGATTACATGTTACACGGCAAACTCATCTTAACTGTATTTCTTCCAAACAGCATGCACAGATACAGGGGAAAGGAAAGACGACCTGCAGTTTTACTGCGTCCTCTCAACTACATCGTCTCAAATATGACTACACACATGAAGGTTAAGAATGGGGACTAGTTGTACCGTGCGGATGGTGATGTCTTGTTAATCACGTCGTAATAAATTGCACCTAATATGGCACCGAGAATCATGTATATCGAAATGCTTGAACTGGGCACCGCACCTGTGGTCTTTGCAGAATTCATCGAAGCTCCTAACAATGGGCTGCCAAAAGGGAAATAAACCATGTTAATCTATGTTTGATTTGTGAAAAATCAGAACCAGAAAATGTGGAAAAGAATAAGAATCAATACCCATATACGGCTACAATCATTCCAATGCCCGCTCCAATTGCCATTGCCGCGAATTCGTCGTTCTGTGTAATTGAATATTCAATAGTCAACTTTTCGTTCTATTCATTCTAACTGCTATCTATAATCACTAATTATTGAAATGGGGGAGAGTTCCATAGAGATCTACCGTTATTTGAACAGCGGCGACTTTATAAATCACATACATCAACAAAGCCATAGCAAAAAATTCGATGATGACGAAGGACAGCATGCCTGAGTCTGACGGGACTTCTCCAAACAACAAACGGAGGACAAATCCAGCACATATTGCTACAAAAACTTCAGCAGGGAGATTTACAAGTGAGCCAGCAGCATTGTTTTTCATTCTGGATTCATTGATATTGTTCTTATAGTTGGTCTCTAAGATGTCCCAAGCTTTCTTTGATGATTCAGCTGCTGAGATCTTGAGAAGTACAATGTCATCCAAGCCATTGTGGATGAGACAGAGTGCTTTTTCATCCTTCTTCATGTTTTCCGCTGCCTCTTCACCTGTTTCTTCATACTCGCTAACTACAACATCCCAGGTATCGTAATAATGACTTCATTTTGATTGACCAAATTTAGTAATTCTGCTCTGTCTTAAGGGGATCTGTGGGTGTGCAAGGTGGTTGTTGCTTGAAGCCATTTTTTTATTTTTATACACGAAAAGTTTCTTTTCCTTTCCCTTTTAGACAAAACTGTAATTTTTCCAAACACTTTTATGAGTACCTACAAGATCCTTCTCTGTATATTCAATTTGTTTTTGAAAAAAAAATTATTTTGCCACACTTTTATCAGTATTATCAGTATTTACTTAATTTTTTTCTAAAAATTCAATATATTTTAAAAAAACACTTCAACAATCAATCAGGAAGAATGTATTCACTAATAACAGATTTAATAAAAAAACATTTTCTTATCAATTCATACAAAACCCTTCACTTCAGTGAGGAACGAACCCTTCATTTCAGGGAGGTAGTACGACTCCAACCCTGTTCTCTATCACAGATAGATGGAAATAGGGAGATTAGAGATTAACTATGAATGTTACTAACATTCACCAATAAATAATAACAAAATAAAATCATTTCAGGAAGGTAGTACGACTCCAACCCTGTTCTCTATCACAGATAGATGGAAGTAGGGAGATTAGAGATTAACTATGACTGTTACAACATTCACCAATAAATAATAGCAAAATAAAACCTTGAGTACTGCTACAATTCATTAACTTGCATTGCTTCACAGATGAGATATAAATATATATAGAAGAATACTCTTAGAATAGTCTTCTTTAAAAAAACTAGATAATCTAAATAAGAAGTGAAAAGGTCTCTGAGGTGCAATGTCAAGAAACTGCATCTAACAAATAATAAGCGTCCTTGATTCCATTTTAATAAAAGTTAAAACAATTAATCATAATCTAACTTCCTTTGGTCACTATTTGGCTCTTTCCTACACTTGTATTGGCTAATATTACACAATCTGATATTTGTATAAGAAATTTGAAAATACAATTAAAAAAAAAATGTTTATTTAAATTTCAAATTCTAATAATAATAAATTTTAAAAAAATAAAAAGCATAAAACATTTAATCTTCTTCTAACCACTACAATCATGCTTTTCCAAAAAAAACGTCTTCCATATAATTTGAATATCCAATAAGATATCCTTAAAGGATGCCAATGCTTTAAGCTTTGAAAAACAACAACCAAATGACGCCCATGCTTTAAGCTTTGAAAAACAACAACTAAATGATGTAAAAGATAAAATATACAAACCAAACACACAGTGAGGCTCTGCTCACTTCTATATTAAATGAAGACGGATTACATCCTTATATAGGAAAAGACTCCACCGAGTCGGTTACATGCAAACCAAAGACAACTAGACTCTTAACTAAGAACTGACTCTTAACACGTCTACAACTTATTCTCACAACTGAAGCTTATAACTGGTGCTTTCTCTATTATTTCCAAGTCTCCCCCTTAATGGAGAATGGATTGACTTCTACACCTAACATCTCCCTAAACAGTTCAAACTTGATCTTTCCAAGAGGCTTAGTGAAAATATCAGCAGCATTTTCACTAGTATTACAATACACAAGAGTTATTTCATTTGACTGCAACTTTTCTCGAAAAAAATGATACTGAGCTTCAACATGCTTTGTCCTTGCATGAAAAATCAGATTCTTCGCAATATTGATTGAACTTTGATTGTCACATCTGATCATCGTAGGTTCCTTTTGTTCTTCTCCAACATCTTGAAGAAGTCTTCTTAACCAAACAACTTCACAATTTGTTGCACACAAGGCTTTATACTCTGCT
This sequence comes from Picea glauca, assembly GCA_000966675.3. NCBI lineage: Eukaryota > Viridiplantae > Streptophyta > Pinopsida > Pinales > Pinaceae > Picea > Picea glauca. The sequence goes on along the minus strand of JZKD02S1627365.1, from coordinate 362,511 downwards.
TCAGTAGAAGTCAAAGATACAGTAGACTGCTTTTTACTGCTCCATGAAACAACCCCGGATCCAATACTGAACGCATATCCAGTGGTTGATCTTCGATCATCCAGATTGCCAGTCCAATCAGAATCTGAATAACCTGTCAACTCAAAATTAGATGCATCAGTATACTTAATACCATAATCAAGTGTACCTTTTAGATACCTGAGTACTGCCTTTGCTGCATTCCAATGTCTTTCATGAGGTTTCGCCATGAACTAACTTAACACACTCACGGAATATGAAATATCAGGTCTGGTTGTGGTGAGACAATTCAGACTACCCACCATCTGTCTATACGCAGTGCCATTCACCTCCTTTGAACCATCATCACAAGATAGTTTCACATTCTTTTGCATGGGAACAATAGAAGACTTACACTGATCCATTTTAAATCTCTTAAGTATTTCTCTGATATATTTACTATGACAAACAAAAGTTTGGCCTGCATTTCTCCAAACTTCAAGACCTAGGCAGTAATGTAACTCACCAAGATCTTTCATTTCAAATACCTTTGATAACTACTCCTTGATTTCATCAA
>JZKD02S1627365.1:337491-359533 GCA_000966675.3 Picea glauca | reverse complement strand
AAACGTAGGAGGTTTCTCCCTTGCTGTGAGACCTGTTATGAACATATGATAGTCTTCTAGCATACCATTTAAGGTAATAGTCACTAAATCAGTATTGGAAATAGTTTCCCCTATATTTACTAGCTTGTCTTTCACCTCTTTAATACGACCCAAAAAGGAACTAACAGATTCATTTACATCCATATTAATGCCTAGCAATTTAGTTTTCAGGAAGAAAATGTGATTTGTGTTGCTAGTTTCATACAATGCTTTAAGAGTAGTCCATGTAGCAGCAGAAGTTGTAGCGTCTATAATATGTGGAATTATGCTATCTTTAAATGACATGCGCAACAATACCTTTGCCTTGTTTTCGTGCTTCTCCCAGTCTTGGATCTGTGCTGCTGTCGAACCTGCAGCCGCATCGGGTTTTAGTTCAGTTCCCTTCACAATGTTCCAGACACCATAGCCCTCCATGAGTGTCTGCATCTTGAATTTCCAGATAATGAAGTTTGAGCCATCTAACTTGTTGGCTTCGTTGAGGTAGGTCTCTACCAGCGGATTCGCCATCGCTGTAATTTAGTCTCTGCAAGAAAATCACCAAGGATATGCAACTTTTTTTTTGTCGAGTTTTCTCCTATGCTAAGAAGTCTGTCTCTCTACCTTCAAATCCACTGATCTAAATCTATCTCTGTTCTCAGCTTAAATCATGCATGCATCTTAATATCCAAAATATCCACTTTAAAAAAAAAAAAATATAACTCCCACTTTATATATAAAAAATAACCAACATATAACTCCACCTTTTTAAAGAAAAAACTTATAACTCCACTTTTACCAAGATAAAATATAAATTTCTTTAAAAAGGATTTGTGATCCTTAAGTCACAACTCCACCTTAAGTCATAACTCCACCTTTTTCTTATGAAACTATCATAAAGTTCCTTTAATAAACTTTATAACTCCACCTTTACCTCTTAAAAATTAAAGCTCATATAAAGACTCATATATAAAGACTTTTATATAAAAAACTCTACGATTTCCTTACAGCATGCAAACTTATGCTCCAAACTCCATGCATGCAAGAATACTCACCCACGCAGTAAAAATGAAAAATTTACACTCGTTAAAAAAATCTTCAATGCATGCAAACTATATAAACTTTCAAAATTCAAGATTTGCTTTCCACGCATGCGTAAATACAATGGTTCTCGCACCTCACGCTAGAGTTGACTGCGGGGAGTTTTCACCTCACCCTTTACTTGGCTGTGGGGAGTTCACACCTCACTCTTTACTTTGTTGCGGGGAGTTCACACCTCTCGAATACTCCAGTTGTGGGAATGTGAAGGATGTTCGCACTTAAATGCACACCAGGCTACAAACTTCTTTGGTTTCGAGCATGCGCGAAAGTTTGAGTAATATAGGTTCTCACCCTACCAGAGGAGAGACCTGCGAACCTCTAGAATTTACGCACCTCACTCCTGTGGCTATGATACCAAGATAAAATATACGAACCAAACACACGGTGAGGCTACGCTCACTTCTATATTAAATGAAGACAGATTACATCCTTATATAGGAAAATACTCCACCGAGTCGGTTACATGCAAACCAAAGACAAATAGACTCTTAACTAAGAACTGACTCTTAACACGCCTACAACTGACTCTCACAACTGAAGCTTATAACTGGTGCTTACAGATGGTGCTTTCTCCATTATTTCCAAGTGTAAAAGGATTGTGTCAAAATATATAGGACCACTGTTATTAATTCAAGCATAGTCTAAAAATTTCGTGCCTTAACTAATATGTTATTGCATATACTGAGAGCTAAAATTAAAGATAATATATGGAACCAAGTGAAGCATACGGTACCTCATAACATATGATATTAAATTGACACATGGAGTAAGATTGAAGCATACGGGAAATCATAACATATGATATGAAATTGACACATGGACCAAGATTGAAACAAAGTGCATAAGTGACCTCATAACATATGATATGCAATTTAAATTGACACATGAAGATGGATTGAAACAACAGTCTATGATAGTATTTTTGAAATTGACACCTAAACTAAAAGAATCAAATAGAATAAATGAAAATCCAAATTATATAATAATTGAGAATGAGAAGTGTTGTAGAGAGGAATAACCCTAGTGCACTAGACACAGAAATATGTGCAAGTATATGTAATATACAAGAGATGTAAAAGTGTTTATAAAAATAAATGAATTCTAATCACAAGAGAACACTAAAGGTGTAGGTACTCTTAGTCATACATAACTTTATATGAGAGATAAAAAGATCACAAGATGAGATAATATAAATGATAGTTTTGTTGTATTTATAAATAACTCAAATACAATTCACCCAATTCACCCTTCAAGAAGGAGTTAATGAAATCATTTTTTATCATGTTAGGTTTAATTTTTATCTTTTATAACAAGGTATGGTAATAAATGATAAAATGATGGATTTAGTCATGATTACAAATATATTAATAATAAGTTACATCTGAAGATTATATTCATATTTTGAACAACCCCACCTACCCTAGTGCCTTGCCTCCCAGAGAGGCGTACTCAGTGTCTCAACATCCTCTTACTTGATATTCTAGCAAGCGTGGAGGGCCCTTGAGATGCCCCACCAGATTACTTTTATCTGGTGATTACCTCTTACTCGGTTTGCTAGCGAGTGTGGAGGGTCAAAGGGTCCATGGAGGTAGGTTGGGCCTTGGTGCCTGGATTGGCGCATAGATGAAGGGAGTTTCACAGAAAGATCCCTCCACTTACTAATGAACAAGGGAATCAACCCCTTGAATTCTATATTTCTCATTCATCCATCGTGATCACTAATGAGAGAAATTGTGCTCCAAAGTGATTTGGGAAAAGGTTCTATAATTTTGTAGGAATGACAATAATCTCAGTGATAAGTATCCAAGGTGGAGGTGGAAAATTCTTTTGATAACACTTAGAATGATCATATGGAAAATTGAGCTCTCGTAACAATGACGAACATAACCCACTTAGGCATAGGCCTTATCCTTCATAAAGAAAGAGAAAATGGTGCAGATGAGAAGTCGTCATCATCATCATTGAATAATGGATTAAAAATGATAGGAGCATCAACATTTACAACATGAGAACTAGAGAATCCAATTATAAGATCATCTTCATCTGCAACAAAAGGACCCGATGAGATATTGAAATAGTATCATAAAGAAGTGAAGACACATAGGCAATAAGAAAGATAGATGAGTCATCAACACAACCCTTACCAGCCATAGGAATCTATCTAGATATCGTAGAAGTAATACTTAGGAGATTAATTGTAGAAGTAGGAAGAGGACCATCATCATACTATGAAGGAGAGGGTTCCAATAAGACATAGTATGAGTCATTTAAAAGTGGACGTGAGAGTGATGGGAAGAGGCATGGTCCATGGAAGCATGTTGAAAACCATATAACGAATCTTCTAAAATAAGTAGCGGAAGAGATCCTAGTAGATTGTGACAAAGAACCTCATGAAAAATAGATTCTCTATATTAAACCACATGGTGAGTAATAGGATATAAAGGTGGTAGGCCTCGAAATACCAACTAGAGTGGAGTTTGATTCTAAAGATGATGATATATTTCATCTTTCATTAGGAGCATGTGCTAATGTATAATGTAACACCCCAGTTTTAACCCCTATGAACTAGAATGTATTATGTAAATGTGACTTAGGATAGTGAGGCAGTAAAGTTGGAAATGGGTCAGAGTGCCTAGAAAAGTAACACACACACACACACACACACACACATATTACATCATTGGGTGCAGGATGGACAAGGACAGGTGATAGGAGGCTAAATGGGTTAAGTTTTTTTTATTATATTCTATTTAAACATCTTGATTTTAATTGAGAAAAGTGCTTACATGGGCTTCTTAGGGGGAGTTCATGTGGTTCTTGGTTCTACTAATTATATAAACCATGCCTATGGGATATTTGTGAGTTGGTTTTTGTTCTTCATTCATTATTGAGAATTCATCACTCATCTTCCTAATTCTTGCCAATTCGTGTGCTCTTGGTTGGAGCATAGAAATAAATGGTTGGAGGGGGAGAGTCATTGTGAGATGACCGTGAGGAATTATTGATCATTCCAAAAGGGAATGGATGCATGTGCGCATTATATTGATGACAATTTTGAAAGAATTTTCCATAACTAAGAATCCTTGGAGTTTCCATCATTAATATTTCATGGACCAGTAGAAGTGGAGCCCTAGAGAGAAATGAAACTTCCTGAGGGGCTACATGGAAAATAAAGGGGTTCATTTATTTTGGTTTTGTATGTTGAATGACAAGATAGATAGAAATTAGGATTGTGATGTGGTTGGGAAAACATGAGATCTTGTTATCTAACTAGTGTCCTTATGGATTCATAGCCCCAGATCAGGGGTGACATTGTTGTTGAGAGTGAATGAACAACATTGTTTATAGTTGGAAGGAACATCCTTGGTGTGCATCCAGTTGGTGAATGTTAACTCCAAAACATAAGTTCTCTCTGTGTTTTTTGTATAATGTATATTTCGTTCTCCATTTATTTATCTCTCAGATGTATTTTTCTGTGCAGGTTTGTTGGTTATTTGTTGTGCATGACATATTGTTCTTTTATTTGATGATCTAACACGTTCCTGTTAATTTCATGTGTTGAATCCATGCTTCTTTATCCAAGATAATTGAACAAAAATTCATAATCAGTCCAAGAGGGCAAACTTGGAAGAACCAAAACAATGGATATGTGTTAGATCGATATCCGAGAATTTTTTTATTTTTGTTGTAATGCATATGTGCCAAGTTATCTCCATAGAATTATTGGTCGGTGTTTTGAGGCAGCGTGATCCAGATTGGTGGTTGGGTATGTTACAAAGTGGTATCAGAGCGTGAGAATCAACATTGAGCTTGTATGGGCCAGGAGCTAGCACAAATTGAGCATATTCATGGTTGCATATTTTATTCCATAAAGAATTTGAGAAAAAAGGGGAACATAAGTGAAATCCCCAAATTTTGATCATATTTTGATCTCAGTGTTTTAAAGATGTTGAAGAAGTAATTCGTGGAATCGATCAACAAGTTGAAGAGTTTATTTCGGACATGCAAGTTTGATTCTCATGAGATTTATAGTGACTATGAAGTTTACAGATCGATGGCCCAGATCCATTCGACCAGGAGGATCAACATTTGAGATTCATTGCAAAAGATGAGAAGGAATTCTTGAAAGGCCTTTGAGAAGAAGGTTGTTGAAATACTTGGATTTGTGCATGAGTTTTAGTATGAAGGGAGGATTTGGATGGTGCGAGTTGAATGAACTAGGACCATTCATTGTCTCAAAGGCCAATCTTAGTCATTCATCGAAAGTCGGGTTTCGAAAAAGTGTTGAAACATGGCATGAGTTGAGGTCCCCAGAAGAGAAGCTCGATGGAAGAAGCCTGAAAGAACAAGAGTCGTTGAATAAATCAGGATTATTCTCACCCATCACAACTCACGAAAATGTATTTAGGAAAAGTGTTTTTAGAAGGGCTCATTTAGAATAGTGTTTTATGAAGTTAGTATGACTGAGGCAACCAGTGTGCATTTTTTGAGCCCAACATGATTGTGGGCGTTGATCGACATGATTGTTGACCTTCACATCTATCAAATGAGCATTTTTTCTTGGACGGGTCGAGGGTGGAGAAGAATTCCACATAAGCCACCATGTCAGTGCACCATGTCAAAGGAAATGTCATCAAGAGTGGGTGAATCAAATAATGTCATGTGGAAATCAAGTGCATAGATTCAGGAAGAACGATTCTCGAGAGAATTCTGAAGAGGGTGGATAGAGAAACCCTGATAGGATATCATACTTTGGATTTCAAAAGGTTTGAAAAACAAGGAAATCCAATTTCCAATGAAGGTCTCCCGATGGGAAGAGTCAAATAGTGTGTTGGACTATAGATTTCGAAGACATCCACATACTCCAAAAAATTGAATCTTTCCGATGGGATGGTTCTGAAGAAGATTCTTCATAGGCTTGTGGAGGTCTAACCACAACTTGAAAAGGAAAAGAAGATCAAAAATTCAAATTTCTTTTGATTTGAGATCGACAGTGTAGTTTGCACATAGGAAAAATTATTCTACAGTTTCAAAAAAAGAAAAAAGAAACTAAGTCTGGAGCCATTTTATTATTTTCTCCATAAGTGGAGTCGATTAATCCGATTGAGATGAAACATTGGGATTTTTTCTACATATATGAGATCTACAAACATTCCAAAGAGGTCCATTACCAATTTCTGCTTGGATTTGTCAGAAATTCCAAAATAATGACTTCTAAAAATATGGACCCATATCATTGGCATAGATCAAAATTCATAGAGAGAGTACAAAAAGAATACAAGAAAATAAGACATTAAGAAACTAAATAAATCCTAAGGGGATAGGAATGGAGATGATAAAATAGGCCAAAATCCACTGTTCTAAGCCACTTTTTGGGGATTTTTAATATTTTGAGAGGAGGAAAAGTGACCACATATCACAAAACTGTAAACTTTTAGTGAGTCAACATTTTATATAATCATAAAGAAAAACAACTTTGGTTTAGTTAAATTTCTCTAGAAGTGCACAAATTCAGAGATAGATAGTTTTTCTAAAAAAACCAAGTCTAGAAAAAGGGGTGAAAATGACAAAGTTGTCATTTTCATATTGCTATAGTTTTTTATTGGAGCATGATATTGAAAACATGAGAGTATTTATGAAATATTTGTCATTGTTGTTATCTAATTTTCATACAAAATTTTCTTTATTTCCTGATATATTTTCTTTTGTAATTGATAGAAGTTGGTCTTTTAATAAAATTACTCCACTGGAGAAAATACATAGATGGGGTGAAAATGGAGTTTTCAAGAAACCATCACTTTCAGCTCAGAGATCAAAATGAGGCATAACCATAGTCGTTGGAAATATGATTCAGAGGATAATAACATTGAATTGTTAGAATTTGGAAAATTATGATATAATTCTACATGAATTGAGAAGAAAAATGGCATGTAGCATTAATTGACAAAATTTCTATCATATGTATAATTCTAAGAAAAATTATTGCTTGTGGATTTTGCAGAATTAGAGGTAAAATAAGATAAATTCAAGCCTAGATATGGATATTATATTCATGTAAGCATGAAAAAGATTTTAGAAGTTGGTTGAGGAAATAAAGATCTATAGGGAAAGTAATGAAAAGTGGATAAATAACTCAAGAATAATGGAGCAAAAGAATTATTATTCAGCTGCTACCAAATGTGAATGAATTGCAGGTAAAAGAAAAAGAATCCTCACATAGGACATGAATCCAATAGGTTAATAATGCCATTAATGGGCATAGAAAGGAAAAGTAAGAATCCATAGAATTGAAGGTAGAGATGTGTAGATAGTTGCAAGATTGATTTGAAAGAGAACAAGGAGCTTAAGAGGAGATGTGTGAATCATATCTATGTGTCAAACATAGGAGTTCCTAGGAAGTGCTAGCTATGACTTAGCTATATTGTCTAAAATTACTCATTGCAAGAAAGCCATTTATGATATCATAGTTCATAGTGGAAGCATGATACAATGCAGAGGAATTAGGGATAGAATAATAAAATTTCTTTCACTTGAAAGGTGTCATTGAATGAAAATAAACTTCCATTGGGAATGGTCTTGAGTGAAAAATCTATGTCTTCATAGAGAATTTTCAAATGAATAAATCAAATGGATAGTTAGAAGTAATAGAAGGGATGTGGGATGATTATACTTAAGGTGATTCAAGTATGTTGGGGTAGTAGAGTGATGGAACATTGAGATCTACCTCATTCAAAGGTGTTGGAATGTTTCATAAATGTAAAGTTTGGATATTACTACCTAAGAGAAGTTGTTCCAAATAGAACACATTGGTTGGATTGCAGAATCACCAAGTGGAACTCGGATGGAAAGTGTTAATACCATGGAATAGTAGTGCACATGAGAATAATGGGAGCACATAAGACAACAAGGATATGAATAAATTCAAAGACTACTTGCTATACCATAATTAAATAAATAAGTGAACTGAAACATAAATGTACTAGAGTGCGTGATGCATACCATGGAATTAAAAATGCGTATGTATTAGTAGGCATGCTGACAATAAATGATTGGTGCATATGGATGTGCATTTGTGCATATGTGCATGCTTGCATATGCATATGGCATGCTTGTGAAATTAGAATAGTATGTTATTATGCAATAATGATGTTATGGAAATTGAGCATGACTAATGATGGATTATGTATTTAGAAAGAATTATATAACATGGTTAAAGGTGTAGATGCTACTACTTCTTATGACTTCCATATATGTGAAGATCCATGGGGATGGTAGGAATGACGATAAAAGTGATGCTTCTACAAATACCAACTAATCAGATAGCATCAAGTAGGTTGATAACAACCATAAAGGCATGCATTTGGTTTCTTTTGATGCATACATGTTGAAGGGAATTGAAGAGTATATAAATGTTGTTGATCCTAGAATGCATTGAGATAAAATTTAGTTGTATGTTGTATTATGATTGGTTATAGTATCAAAACCAAGTGAAATCAAGAAACATGCTTATGTTATAGAAATGAATACCCATAGGGATAATCATGTGTGAGACCATGATATGGTTGGATATGGAAGGGATATAACATTATGTCAGTGGTCAATGGTTTTCTTGTATAGTTGATGTTTGGACTGGAATCTCTTTGTTGACACTGAAGAACACTTAAGAACTATGTTTCCTTGTGTTGTGTATAGTTTGAAGAGGAGGGTATCCAAATAGTTGGAAAATATTGGGAAGCGTTTGAATGAAGTGTTGAGACATTGGCTAGACATTCCAACTCATCATGGTGGAATGCATGACATAGTTATGTGGTATTATGTAGTCAATGTAGGGATGCATTATATAGATGTGACCATGATTATTGGCACATGTATTGTAATTTTATTAGTTATTATTTTCTATAATTTTCGATAGCTGCATTATATTTAATATGAATAATAGTTGAATAATTGTTAACGACTAAAATTATATAAGGATTTCTAACTCAAGAAGTTCAGAACACTTCAGGAGTTGTTAGATACTAGAACAAGAAAGTTGTAGGTTAAAGTAGTTACATAATGATGAATTACATAAAAGATTTTTCAAGGGAACATAATAATAAAAATATTGATGGCTAGAAGAAAGAAAATATAGGATGATAATACATGTGTAGAGGATGATGAGTTCATTCCAGTTGATAGTTGGATTAGTGGAAATTATTGAATAGCTTATGTAATCAATTATGAGATCACTTTGGGAAACTTTGTAATTGCTTCCCTGAAAATGTACATTTGTTATGATATGCTAACAGTTTGTTTGGGTAAGTCTAAATCAAGGAAATTGTAGGTAGAATTTCTTGGATATGGAAGGGATGTAAGCCCATAAGGAATACTGATATCTATAGTTGTAGATCTAAACGTTATGAGTAGAAAACTCATGCCTAAAATTTTTATTTTCCTATATAAAACTGATTTGAAAATTTATAATTAAAAATTGTTATGATAAGGTAATCGTTTGTTTCGCTCAATGAAGGTTGAGTAAAAAATTAGGAAGAATGGAATTGGGTACCAAATTGTTGTGATATATAATAAATACTAATTCTTTTTGCTGCAAGAGCCAAATGAATTATGAGCTGGAAGTTCATGTCTGGAAATTATATTTTAATGTATAAAACAAATTTGACATTTATAATTTAAAATTGATATGATATTATATCATGGTCACTCTATGTGTGTAATACAAATGAGATGTTTTATATTGAACTGGAATATTGAGAAGAAAATCACTAGGATGAAATCGAGCTCAAGGAAAAATAAGGAACGAACAAGAGTCCAGTGGACTTGCTGCATTTGGATTTCTTGGGCAAACAACTCTGAGAATTCTTCATTGAGTGCATCGAAGCCCTACAAATAAGTGGTATAGCTTGAAGCAATGTATATTATACAAGGGGTTACACTTACTTAGGTTGTGTAGGCTAATGGGGAATGAGAGCTTTCTCATTGCAAATGTTGCCATAAATATAAAATTTTACAATATTTTTGCATGTTTTGGGTCGGAGTGTCTGTGTATGCATGATTTAGGTCGGAGTGCCTATGTATATAAGCATTTGGATAGAATTCCTATGTAGTTTAAAGGTAGAATATTCTAGATTTGTAATAATAAGGACACTATTATGGTGTTGTGCACTGAGGACGGTGCCAAAAATAAGGGGGGCATATAACACCCTAGTTTTAACCCCTATGAACTATAATGTATTATGTAAATGTGACTTAGGCTTGTGAGTTGGTAAAGTTGGAAAGGAGTCAGAGTGCCTAGAAAATTAATACACACACACACAAATATATATATATATATATATATATATATATATATATATATATATATATATATATATCATTGGTTGCAGGACAGATAAGGACAAGAGCTAGGAGGATATGATTCCATGAGAGAGGGGGCTAAAGAGGATAATTATTTTTATTATATTGTATTTAACCATCTCGGTTTTAATTGAGAAAAGAAATTACATGAGAATTTTGGGGGGAGGCCATCTGGTTCTTAATTTTGGTAATAATATAAACTCTTCCTATGGGCTATTTGGGGGTTGTTGTTTGTTCTTCATTCATTGTTAATTATTCCATCACTCATCTTCTTCATTCTTTCCAATTCATGTGCTCTTGGTTGGACCACAAAAACAGATGGTTGGAGGAGGAGAGACAATGTGATATGGATGTGAGGAATTATTAATCATTCCATAATGGAATGGATTTTTGTTTTCATGATATTGATGGTAGTTCTGAAAGATATTTCCACAACTGAGAATCCTTTAGAGTTTCTATCATTGAAATTTCCTAGACAACTAGCACTGGATCCCTGGAGAGAAATTGAACTGCATGAGGGACTAGATGGAAGAGAAAGGCGTTTATTTATTTGGGTTTTATAGGATGAAGGGGAAGAGAGTTGGAAATTAGGATTTATCTATGGTTGGGAAAAGATGAGAGATTGTTAGTTGACTTGTGTGGTTTTAGATTTGGCCTATGACCTGTCCTTGTACACTGGTAGCCTTGGCTCAAGGGTGACATTTTTTTTAGAGTGAATGCACAATAGTGTCTATGGTTTGGAGGAATGTCCTTGTTCTGCAACCAGTTCGTGAATTTTTTCTTCAAAAGATAAGTGCTCTCTGTGTTTTATGTATAATGTATATTCCACTATGTATTTATTTATCTCTGAGATGTATTCGTGTGTGCATGTTTTCTTATTATTTGTTGTGCATGGAATATTATTCCTTTCATGGATGGTTTAGCATGTTCTTGTTAATTTCATGTGTTGAATCCATGTTTATTTATCTAGGAGAATGGAGCAAAAATTTGTGATTAGTCTAAGAGGGAAAATTTGGAATTACCTGGGCAATGTGTATGTATCAGATTGGTATCCAAGAAAATCATTTTTGTATTTGTTGTATTGGGTATGTTCGAAGTTATTTTCAGAGTATTTTTTGTGGGTATTTTGAGGTAGCATGGCCCAAATTGGTGTTTGAATATGTTACACAGAAGATGCAAAAATCCTAAAAATGGGAAATAAATGTGTTTTTGCCAAACATATCTCATATAGGGTCTTACTTTTAACAACATGAGTAGGGGATTAATTCATAATATGGGATATGCAATGAACTACTTCCTCCAATATGAAATCTTTATTATTCTAGAATGATGCATGTAGTAAGACATATTTATGATATCCTGATACTTTCATTCAACTATTCCATTTTGATATGGAGTATAAGGATTGATTATCTACCAAGATATGTTGTATGAAGTGATAAATAACTACAAATAATTGGTGATATATTCATCTCCTCCATCATCCCATGTACACTTAATATTTCACTTGCATTAACTCCTGACTAGAGTTTTCAATTCCATAAACTTCCCAAACACCTCACCCATGGATTTAATGGTGTATGCCCAAAGAAATATGGAAAAACCATTATTAAAGGTGAGATTTAAGTACTTGTCTCCCCTAAGATAATTGTTGTCCATAGAACTACATATATCACTATGATCATCTCAAGATGTTAAGAAGTTCGACTCACTTGTGCTTAGGAAAGGATTGTCGTAGATGCCTCCCCATCGCACACCCCGCACAAACACGATTGGGTAGTTCAATATGTGGGAAGTCATTTTCCATATTTATATGACTCATATGTAATAAATATCCAAAGATGGTATGATTGGTACCTTCCATATCATACCAAGGTCATCAAAATAGGCCAGAATAGAATAAAAAATTTCATTTCAAGGAAGGACCCTTCCGCAATTTGTAGTTATGATATTACTGATCATAGTACCTTGATTAAACCATTTTAAATCCATCGCTCATTTCCTTTACAACCCATATATTAGAAACTATTCCACCTTTTTATCGGTTTGTGTAATACAATAAATAGAACTAGGACATCTATAATGGCTTCGACCATTGTATTTTTTGAAAAGTGAATGGAATTTATTTTATCATCTATGCATGGCATGGATTGAATGGAAACCAACAAGTTACTAGTGAAAGAGGGAAACATTGACATTTTTGTAAACTATGCTTGCATCTTACAAAATATGACATGATTACCCTAGACATATAATTTTTTAATATGGGAAGTTTTAGACTAAAAAATAAGCCAAGGATACTCTCCCGAAACGCCAAAATATTGGCTTCCCAAAATAATCCAAACAAGGAAGGATTCAATCAAATTGTGTAATGACAAGATCTTGTTGGGAACTACATTGTTTAATGACAAGATCTTGTTGGGAACTACATTGTTTAATGACACGATCTTGTTGGAAACTATATTGTGTAATGATAAGATATTGTTGGGAACTATGGCCTTAATGGCTACCATGAATAGTATGAAATATTATACTTAGGAATATAGGGTTCATCCATTGTATATTCTAAAAATCAAATTAAATTTCTCTCATACTCTATGTAAGAAATGGCTCACATGGACCCCAATTATTGAGCAATGAAATGGACCAATATTGAATTTTTTTTAAAATTGTTCTTACATCTCATGAAATATGACCTTATCATATCAGAAACATAATTTTTTTATGTGGGAGGGTTTTATAAATTAAAAATAAGTTAGGGAAATATAATTTTTTTATGTGGAAGGGTTTTATAAATTAAAAATAAGTTAGGGATGGCCACTATAAAGGCCAAAATATTGGGTTCTTGAAATAATCCAAACAAGGTCGGATTTAATCTAATTGCATATCAACAAGATCGTGTTGAAAACTATGGACTTAATGGATACCTTAAATGATAATAAATATCATATCCAAAACTACAAGGTTCAACCATTATATTTTCTAAAAAGTGAATGGAAATTTTCTTTTATAATTACACAAGAAATGGGTCACATGGACCCTAACCCATGACCATTGAAAGACGAGAATGTTAAAAGTTTTGTAAACTATGATCACATCTCAAAAAATGTGACATTATCATCTTGGAAATATAATTTTTTGATATGGGAGAGTTTTAGAGATGAAAAATAATCCAATAATGGCCTCCCTAAGGATAAAATATTGGGTGCCCAAAACAACCCAGACAAGGCCAAATTAAGTCCAAGTGTGTCCCAACAAGATTATATCAAGATTGGGCACTATGGAATTAATGGATAACATGAATGATATGAAATGTTATACCAAGAAATACAATTTTCATCCATTGGATTTTTTTTAAATGAACAAAATTCATTTTATAATATATGCAAGACACAACTAACATGGACCCTTCTCGAAATTGCCAAAGAAAAAAATATGACAAAGATACAAGTATTCGACAACTCCAAGCTAGTGATAGATTGGGAAATAGGCCAAAACAACATTAAAAATCTCAAGTTGGCTTCATTTATAATATATATCAAGTTCACCTTTAGAAATTTTGAATGGCTTTATTTTCAGCACATTCTGAGGGAGCTAAATACAAAGGCAGATGAACTTTCTAAATAAGCCCTACAACTGCCAAAAGGATCTTTCGAATTTTATGATTTATTTGAAAGAACATAACCAAGACAATGGAATTTTGCCTCTGAGGGATGCCTTTTTATTTTTGTAAGGCTATAATTTTTTTTTTGAACGGTTGGAACAATTTGTAGAAAGTTTTTATAAAAGGCCTTAAAAGGTCTGGTAGTGCAATAGAATAAGTATAAGTAGTATATATATGAAATAAATCCTACCAAGGATGGAATTGAAATATAGAAACATGTATATTCCTTTTTTAATATAGTATTTTTTTTCTTATGGAAAAAAAAACTAGCATGGACCCCAACTACCCACCGATGAAAGCGGACAATGTTGAATTGTTTTCAAACTATGATTGCATCTCACAAAATATAACCTAATTAGACTGGAAATATAATATTCTTTTATGGGAGGGTTTTAGAATTCAATTTGTTTTATGGATGGCCTCCCAAAGGAAAAAATATTGGGTGTGTAAATCAAGCCAAACAAGGTTGTATTTAATCCAATTATGTGCTAACAAGATCTTGTTGGGAACTATGGGCTTAATGGATACAATAAATGATATTAAATATTATACTAATCAATAGATGGTTTAACCATTATGTTTTCTAGAAACTGAATAAAATTCATTTTATAATCTATGTAAGACATGATTTTCATGGACCCAAACTAGTGACCGATGAAATTGAACAACATTGAAATTTTAGTTGACCCAAACTAATGACTAATGAAGTTAGCCAACATTGAATTTTTTGTAAACTGTATTTTCATCTCAAAAAAATTGAGTTGATTAACCTAAACATATACTTTACTAATATGATATGTTTTCATAACACAAAAAGAATGATGTCCTCCTTAAAGGACAAAATTTTGGGTGCTTGAAATAAGTCAAACAAGGCCATATTGAATCCAATTTCATGCCAAAAAGATCCTTTTTCTGAACTATGGTCTTAATGGTTGCCATGACAATGTATTGAAGTTGGTAGAAGGCTATGTATAAATATTGTCCCCTACCATGGAGTATGTTTAAATCTCTGGAGTATATTTTCTTGGTTTCAAGACTAATTTATTCTCTACTAAACATGGCCAACAATGTGAAGGTCGAAGCTCATCTAGCCCCTCAGCCCCTCTAATCGCTTTTAATTCCCTATAACCAATTTATCTAGTTGAAAATAAATGAAATTAACATAATATCAACCAACACAAAAAATGGAATAAAGCATAGAAAAACATAAATCATAGTAACAAATAATAGAAAATAAAACCTATTAAAACACATTATCACCTCCTATGTTTTTTTTTTGTTTGTTAATTTGTGCGAGACCTGTTGGCTACGCAATTAACCTGTGCTTGAGAAACCACAACTCAGGGGCATCTAAGCCGTCAAAATCACCCGGGGATCGCACCCGGCCTGAGCCACACCAACCCTTAACATGGTTGGATTTTTTGTCCCCGCAGGTTTTGAACCGGTGACTTTAACATCACGGAGTGGCTTAACAACACACTCTGTCACCGACTGTCCTACACCTCGGGGACTTATCACCTCCTATGTTTAAAAAATTCATATTCTCATTAATTTGCTTATTCTTCATCCAAATAAATATACAAATAATCAATATTTACATTTTTGAAATGATTGTCCTTATCAACATCATCATCAACTTCTTCTTCTTTCTCTAACACATCTACCCACTCCTCTACATAATCTTGTCAATCTTCTCTAATATCCTCTTTTTTCGATACAATATACTTTATAATCCTTCCTCTTACCTCATACCTAACATGTGACCAAACTACTTTATTTGAAACCTATGTGTAGAAGACCTTCTCATACTAACTTGGAAGAACATAAGTCTCTATACCTAGCTCAAATAACCTTCTATTGATCATGATATATGTTGGATTACTGAGTGGGGGGGTGAATCAGTAACAGATCAATTTAATACTATTTCTCCAAAAATACAAGTGTTATATCAATGTAGCATTATCATCCAATATTTACAAAATAAATAAACATTGAACAAATGCGAACTAACACACATACATAGTACACCGATGTTTTTATGTGGAAACCCAAAGCGGGAGAAAACCACATAATGTTTTTTCTTATATGTCTTGAAGAATTACATTCATTGGAAGCACCAACTTCCTTTGTTTTACAACTGCAACTAAAAGGAGGGTCCAAACCCTTAGTTTCTCAGACTACAACATGAGGGAAGATCCAACTCCCCAATTCTCTGGCTATAACCAGAAGGAGGCTACAACCCCCTATGTTCTCTGGCTAGAACCAGAAGGTGGTTATAACCACCTGTCCTTGCCCCATCCAATCGTCCTAAAATATAAATACCAAATGTAGACAACTTGTCACTGTCACTGAATCAACCACTTCCACTGTTAACCTGACACTATCAACCTATACCAATAACATGTAACAACTTGTACCAATCAACCTACACCAAACAACATGTACCAATAACCTGAACCGACATTTACCATGCATCAACCTTGACTCATCAAGATGTACCAACATCATCAAATATAGACCTCATGTATGTGTCATCTCATCAACTATACAACTCATGTATGTGCCAACTCATCAACTATATACCTCATGCATGTGTGAACTCATCAACTACTTTTCTCAACCATGTACCCAACACGTACCTCAACCATATACCAAAGACATACATCAATATAGCCATGAAAAGTTATCTAAAAATTCATCACTATATCCATAAACAAAATACCATAAAGCCTTACATCAAACCATGTGCCACAACCTCACTATTATGTAGCCTCAAGATAAACCAACAACTTCAAAAACAAATCACAACCAAAAGACCAATACCCATATGCCAAATACCAACAACAAAATACCAATTGTATCCCTCAACATATATGATTTATGCAATGATATTGAACATCCAATACCATCTCAAGAGATAAACCCTAGCTCACAAAACATAACTCAAACAAGATGTTCCATATCTCTTATAAATAGACCCCAACCAAGTTGTTGCCATGATTTTTCTGCCTCACATTTTTTTCCGCGATTTTTCTACCACGATCTTTCTGCAGCACTTTTTATGCTGCACATTCTCTACCATCATTTTCTGCCACACTTTTTTCACCATGATTTTTCTGTCGCACTTTTTCTGCCACAATTTTTGTACTGTGATTATTCTTCCACGATTTCTTTGTCACACTTTTTCTACTGCAATTTCCCTTCCACACTTTTTATGTGGCAGTTTTCTTGTTGCACTTTTTCTGCAACACTTTTTCCTCTGCATTTTTCCCACCACACTTTTTCTGTTCCACTTTTTCTACCATAGTTTTCTTGCAGCACTTTTTCTGCCGCACTTTTCCTGCCGCACTTTTTCTGTTGCAATTTTTCTCTCTCAATAATACTTGCCCAAATAATCTTTCACAAAATACATATTCAATGATATTCAAGTGTGATTAAAATGAGAGATCCTTTCCTCTTATTTATACTTTCACATAGATTCCGCAAGGGGTTACCTTTTAACCATCTTAACTGACTTTTCTTATTTTAGGGTTACCCAACTTCTAACCACTTGTCCACTTAGTAATTTCTCCATTAAATTTATTATTTAAATATTTTTTTTGTATCCACTTTGACTTATAGTACACTCATCACTTCACTTTATTATTTACCTTCTAAAATCTCTTAAACCACTTTCCTTATTTTATGGAGTTCTCCATTAAATTTATTATTTTAATAATTTATTTTGCATCCTCTTTGACTTACAGTACATTGATAACTTCACTTTATTATTTAAATAATTTCTTCTTTGCAAACACTTTGACTACTTTGACCTTTTAGGGCTTCTAGATGACTTATGAGGGTTCTCCAACTTCACATGGCCATAACTCTCTAACTGTGAGGATTTATGTGATATTCCGCAGACCACCGGAAATGGCATGACATGTACTATCCATCTCGAATAATATTACTTGCAAATATATAAAAACTCATACCATTATCCATCAAACAAACTTGGTTCCATTACCCAAACCTTTGTGCTACCGGAATTCGCTACCAGACTTTCTTCAAGGGTTGACATCAATGACAACCAACCCAATTAATCTACAATATCTTGCTTTGACATATCACTCATGCTCCTCCTGTGACCATCGCTTCCCCTGGAACCATGCCTCTATGTTCTGCATCTAATAAACATCTACCCTTTTTTCATCAATGGAAATGGTATATTTCCATCTAGGGATGCTCCACCTAACTAAATTGTCCTTACGGATACTCCCCTTGACTGAACTCTTCCTGAAACTGATCTCCTGACCTGAACTATCCTCTTTATGGTGATTCCTCATGTAAATCTAAGACATATAAGATAAGCATTCAAAAGAGTTCATTTTGGAGTAGAAATTACTTCGAGTATCTAACGAAGATACTCAAAGGATTCCCGTGGAAGTGGTTTTGTAAAGATGTCTACCACTTGTTATTTTGTTCCCACATATTCGATTATGATGTTCTTCTCTGCAACTTGTTCCCATAGAAAGTGATACTTTATTTGAATGTGCTTCGTCTTAGAGTGCATCACCGGATTCTTTGAGATACTGATGGTGCTTCTATTATCACAATAATTTGGAATGGGCTCATCATACTCAAATTGTATATATGTCATAGTTTGTTTCATCCATAGAACCTGTGTACAACATGCTACTTCTACAATATACTCTGCCTTGTCTATAGATAAGGATATTGATGATTGTTTCTTGCTTAACCATGATACTAAACACTCACCCAAGTAGAACGTTGCTCCATTGGTGCTTCATCAGTCATCAATACAACCTGCCCAATCTGCATCTGTGTAGGCAATAATTGATAGATCCTTTCCTTTTGGATTCCATAATCCAAACTTTTTTGTTCCCTTGAGCTATCTAAAAATCCTCTTCACTGCTAATACATGTGATTCATTTGGTTCTACTTGAAATCATGCCACCTGTCCAAATTCCTACATTACATTTGGTTTGGATGTTGTCACATATAGTAGGCTATCAATCATTAACCTATATTGCCTTTGATCCATAGACTTTGAATCAACATCTTTTCTCAACTTGCAACTAGTTTGCATGGGAATGATAATTGGTTTGCAATATTCCATTCTGAACCTCTTTAGCATTTATTTGATATACTTAGTTTGAGAAATAAAAAATCCTTGGTTTCTTTGACATATCTGAAGTCCCAGAAAGAAGGATAATTCTCTAAGTAATGACATTTTAAATTCATTCTACATATCCTTTGCAAATTTCTGGCTTAACCTGTCATCATCACTACCAAAAATAATATCATCAACATAAACTTCAATTAATAAAATACTATATTGACTTACCTTGATGTAGAGGTTGTTGTCTACACTTCCTTTTATGAACCCTGGATGTTGTAGATATTTATCCAGTTTATAGTACCATGCTCTAGGAGCCTGTTTTAGACCATACAAGGCCTTCTTAAATTTACACACATAATATGAGTTTTCTGACAGCTAAGATGATTTTGCGTCCATTTGATACACTTTAATATTTTTGGAGCATGCATAAGCTAAAAGCAATTGAATTGCTTCAATTTTGGCAACTAGGGGAAATGTTTCTTGAAAGTTGATTCCTTCAACCTGTGCATATCCTTTACATACCAATCTATCTTTGTTCCTTGTAACCTATCCATATTCATTCAATTTATTCATGTATACCCACTTTGTGTTGATAATATTCTTATCGTTTGGTCTTGGAACCAATTCCCAATTGTCATTTTTCTCGATTTGATACAATTCTTCATTCATGGCCTCATTCCAAAATTCATCCTTGCTAGCCTCTTCAAAACAAGTTGGTTCAATCGTATATGAGAGTGCTAGGTGTGTTTGTTCTAGTGAATGGATTCTTCTTCTAGTCTCAACTCATGCATCTTTGTTTCCTATAATCTGATCTGAAGGGTGATTCTTCTGTACTCGTCTGCTAGGTGTATTTGGAGGTACTTATTGAATTTTCTCTTCTTCTTCTGTCAAATCCTCTTCATATTCTACTTTTTCATCCTCTGTTTCTTCTTCGTAAAGTTGTTTGATTGATTCATTTACTTCTTCCTTTAATTCTTGTCTACATGTTTCATCAATTGTTACGTTGATGCTTTCCATGAATTTGTTCAATATTAGGTTGTAACACTTGTATGATTTCCTTGTACTTGAGTAACCAACAAGTACTCATTTTCCCACATGAGAGTCAAACATTCCCATTCGATCATCTTCTTCTTTGATGTAGCATTTGCTTCCAAAAACTCCGAAGTGCTTCACATTTGTTGCTCTTCCTTTCCATAGCTCATAGGGAGTTTTGTCAGTGTTGTTTCCGAGCATTACTCTATTTTGAATGTGAATTGTTGTATGCACTTCCTATGTCCAAAACATATTTGTCAATTTGGAATATATTAGCATTGTTCGAGCCATTTCCTGTACTGTCTTGTTCTTTATTTCAACAAATCCATTCTGTTGAGGTTCCCTAGCAATGAAGAATTTCCTTTTTATTCCATGACTATTGTAGTAGTCCATAAAATCCTTTGAAGTGAACTCTCTTCCATTATCATATCTCAAGCATTTGATTTTTGAATCCGTTTCATTTTCAACCATTTCCTTGTAGATCTTGAAGTTTTCAAAAGCTTATGACTTATTCTTGAGAAAACAAACTTTAATCATTCTTGTATAATCATCAACTAATAACATAAAGTATTTCTCATCTTTTAAACCCTTTGTTGTAGTTGGTCCACCTAGATCAGTATGCACAATTTCCAGTAGTCTTTTTGTTGAATACTCCTTTGGTTTGAATCTGATCTTTGTTTGTTTTCGTTGTTTACAATGCTTGCATAAAGTGTTGGTTGGTTTCGTGATCTAGGGCATTTCTCTGACTACTTCTCTTTCGCTAACTTTGACAAGGTTATCAAAAAGTATGTGACCCATTCTTATGTGTCATTCTTCTGTGTTAAATTATATGATGATATAATAGTTACTGTTAAGGTTTATTGATGGAGATTGGTTTAACAACATGTATTTATTAATTATTTTTACATTAAAATTTATTAGTTAAGAAAATTTAATTAGTTAATTTATTTTAATTTGAAGAGCCTTATAATATATTAATTAATTTATCCCCGGATGGGGTGACAGGTGGCGCGATAGTGCCATGTGGGAATGAGTCGAGATGTTGCTTTAATGTATCTACCAACTCGTATCAGCTCGGCCATTAACCCACATGCATTTGAGCAGGAGAAACCTCGCGATGAGGCCCCTCGCGCAAACGAAGGGTACCCCTCACCAGAGAACTATGCAGCAGAGTTTAATGGCGAGGTTTAATGTTATGGATATGGCGGTGGTGTTAATAACATCGCTCATGGTTCGGGTAGCAACTTCATACAACAATTTGCTCTGGAAAGATTTCATCTCTCAGTCGAACCAGAGTCGCGACAGCCTCCCTCCTGCTTCTTTGGCTTGACTGCACTCGGAAACCCCACCTTTCTTCTGATGCAATTGGACAGGAATAGGTAGCACTCAAAATTTTTACAGTGACCCTGTCATGCCCCGAATTCGAGGGAGGTCTCGCCGGGGAGCGGCCTGGTATTTAGAGGAGTGTTGGGTATGTGTTATATTCTTTGCACGAGTAGTAGTGTCTGAGCGCCTACGCCGGGCGCGCAGGGGGTAAGAGGGGTGGAGCCCCCCGCGCGGGGGTTCGGGGGCAGCGCCCCCGAAAATTTTATTTTTGGGCTGACATATTTTCGTCGGTTTCGGGCCGACATATTATCGTCGGGCCGACATATTTCCGGGATGACATATTTCCGGGACCACATGATATTAGGTGGTTTTCAGCACATGGTTTTTGCCGATGGTTTTCTATTTCCGGTTAAGGAATTAGGGTTTTG
>JZKD02S1627365.1:263135-289256 GCA_000966675.3 Picea glauca | reverse complement strand
TTTTTTTTTTTTTTTTAATAGATAGATAAAATTTTACCACTAGCATAATTTAGACTTAGTCCTTAAATTTTCATACAGGGAGACATTTTATTAAGGAATTTGTTTTTTAAAATTTCTTAACACGTTATTCATCCTAAGTCCATCTAGGTTCATTCATTTATCATCAACCACACGACGTGCCCTTCAGGACACACTAGGTGCTCCAAGGGTGCCACTCGCCTTAGTTTGTTTCCCTTGCACGACGTGCCCTTCAGGATGCACTACGTGCTCCAAGGGTGCCACTTGCCTCTTTCCATTTTTCTTTCACAACGTGCCCTTCAGGACACACCACGTGCTCCAAGGGTGCCACTCGCCTCTTGACTGACTTGGTAGACATCAAAAACCCCTGGAGTCAATACTCTGACAGGTGAACTTGTGGCAGACTAAGGGCCTCTAAGGAATAATGCCCCCACCTTATTGCGTGCCCCTTAGAATCATCGTGGGAAACTGTCGCGGTCCGCCCTCACGTCATTTTGGGTCCTCTCGAACTAGGTAAATGTTAACCTACAATTCGAGCCACGGTGGGAGTGCTAGTAGGTTTTGGCAGGGTTGTTGTCCACACCTCTTCCTCAACATCTCTAGTAGTCGTGCATGACCCCTTTACTCCAAATGTGATTCTAGTTGACAAGCTATTGTTAGCCTGCATCATCAACGAATCATGTCAGAATATATCCATATCATATCATCTAATCATATGCCCTAATATCATAGTAAAAAAATCAAACCCCAATGGTACACTCCCCAACTTGATCTGAGGTCCAAGGGGTTCCATCTATGCCTCTGCATCCTCGAGGTCCAAAATCCCGCACACTTAGTAAAATCGAGTCAATAGAACTTGTCTATGTCAATGCAGTAAAATAACATGTCATCAACCCATAACGCCTCATAATCAAAATCAAATGTTTTAATAGCATAATAATCTGGATCACTTGTGAGCAAGTGTCCTCAAAGAATAAGTTCGCTCAGTGGGCCAGAGAAGGATGTTACATACCGCCCCTCTTGGTCTAAACTTCATCTCGAAGTTTCACAGCATAAGTGCCGAAATAATGTGTATCATAGTATCATAATTCTATCTATCAAACAAAAATGGAAACTGATGGCACATATCATATGCATCCTTCCAGGTCGTCGAGTGCAGACTATAGTTGTCCCATTAGAACTTGACCTAATCTACTGTTCGACGTCGTAGTTGTTGAACGCGATGATCCATGATGCAGATTGGCTCAGCCATGAGCACCCCCTCATTCGATACCCGCCAGGTGCTCAAGTCAAAACATGTGTAGGATCACTAAACAAAATGTCTCAAACATAGACGTAAAATACATTGTGCATATGCCTCAAGGAATCATGCAAGGCTAGTCAATAGGCCATGGGTCTCTCCTTTCCACAATCTCGTAGGTTACCATGATCCTAGGAGATAGTTTATCCCCTTTTTCCAACTAGATCGAACTCTTATGCAGTTTCAACCGCAAGAATACTCGATCGCCACATCGTAACTATGGTCGAAACGATGCGCATCGACATAACTCTTTTGTCGATCTTGCGCTTCCTGGATCCTTTGTCTTATAGCTTGCATTTAAACTACCATTTCTTGGATCACTTTTGTTCCCACCAGGACCCTATCCTCAAGTCGATCCCAACTCAAAGGCCTCTGACATAGTCAACCCTAAAGAAACTCAAAGGGCGCCATTTTAATGGTGCTTTGGTAACTATTATTATAAGTGAATTCCAACAGTGGTAAGAATTCTTCCCAACACTTTTGTTGGTCCATCACGTACATGTGAAACATGTCCTCCAAGGTCTGGTTCGTTCGTTCAGTCTTCCCATCAGTCTTTGGGTGATACGAAGTACTAAATTTAGGTTGGGTTCCCAAGGCCTCTTGGAAACTCATCCAAAATCGTCTAGTAAACACCGTTCCTCAATTGGATATAATCCTCTTAGGCACATCATGTAGCCTCACAATCTCACTGATGAAAACGGGTGCCTGATACGTCGTATGCACGGGAATAAAGTGAACACTCTTTGTCAGAATGTCTACTACTATGAAAATCGAGTCATGTCTCCTTGTCGTCAGTGTCAATCCAACAATAAAATCCATCGAAATAACCTCCCATTTCGATTTTGGAATAGCGTATGGTTGTAGTAATCCTATTGGGTGTCTATGTTCAACCTTTACCTGCTGAAATTCTAGACATCTTGCCACATAGTTGACTATGTCTGCCTTCAATCCCTTCCAGAAGAATAAGGGTTTAAGGTCCGCCCTCATCTTTGTGACTCCCAGGTGAACCATGTAGATGGCTCTATGAGCCTCGCTTAGGATCAGCGTCCTCAATGTGTCATTCGATGGTACGTAAATCCGATTTTTAAACCTCAATAAACCATCGCTATCAAACAAAAATTGTTCAAATATAGGTACCATCATTTTGTTTTGTCCGATAAAACCCTCGACCTCTTTGTACCAATAATGGTCACGCTGTAAAGTTAGAATCTTTTCACGTAGATTCGTCTGAAGAGGCAGCACCAAAAATATGAGAGGTCTCTGACTCAATGCATCTGCCACTCGGTTCATTGTTCCTTTTATGTAAGTAATATCGAAGTCATACTTGCTAAGAAATTCTGACCAATGTCATTGTCACGCGTTCAAGTCGCTTTGTGTAAAGATGTGTTGTAGTCCATAGTGGTCAGTCTTTAGTTTTAATTTTCATCCAACAAGGTAGTGTCTCCAAACCTTCAAGGCATATACGATGGCTAACAACTCCAAATCGTGCATCATGTAGTTCTCCTCATGCCTTCTCATTTTCCTCGAGATGTAGGCAATCACTCATCTATCTTGCATCAAGACTCCGCCTAAGCCTTCCTTGGATGCGTCAGTGTATACCAAGAAGTCTATGTCCATGTCAGGGACATTTAGTATCGATGTTGTTTTCAACAACTCCTTGAGCCTCCGAAATTCTTCTGTGCATTTCTCATTCCAAACAAACTTCTTGTTCTTCTTCTACAATTTCGTGATTGCATT
Source organism: Picea glauca (assembly GCA_000966675.3). NCBI lineage: Eukaryota > Viridiplantae > Streptophyta > Pinopsida > Pinales > Pinaceae > Picea > Picea glauca. The sequence goes on along the minus strand of JZKD02S1627365.1, from coordinate 286,201 downwards.
TTATATCTTCGAAAATCCCTCAACAAACCGTCGATAGTATCCTACTAAACCCATGAAGCTACGAACTTTCAGGACATTCGTCGACACAGGCCATTCCATAATAGCCTCAACCTTGGCTGGATCCACGGGGATACCTTCATCGGAGATGACATGCCCTAAGTAGTGATTCTTTTATTGATAAAAAGAGCGTTTGGACAACTTCCCATACAATTTGTGCTCTCGGAAACACTGTAGTACCAAGCGTAAGTTCTCTTCATGCTCCTCCATTGTCCAAGAATAAATCAAAATATCATTAATGAATACTTGGACAAACTTGTCTAAGTACTTGCGGAACACCTCATTCATCAAACTCATAAATACCCCTGGGGCGTTTGTCATTCCAAATGGTAAAACAATAAAATCGTAATGTCCAAACCTCATCTTAATGGCGGTCTTAGGGACATCATCCTCCTTGATCCGTAACTGGTGATACCCTGATCTTAAAATGATCTTTGAGAACATCGTTGCACCCTTCATCTGATCGAACAGATCATCAATCTGCGACAATAGATATTCATTCTTGATCGTGGCCTTGTTCAATTGATGATAGTCAATGCAGATCTTCCACGACCCATCCTTATTTTGTATGAAAATAACAGGCGCACCCCATGGTGACACACTTGGACGTATCAGTCCCAGATCCAACAATTCCTTCAGTTGCATTCTCAACTCCTGCAACTCTAGGGTTGACATTCGATAAGGTGTTCTAGCTATCGGTTCAGTTCCTAGTTTTAGGTCTATAGTAAACTCCAATTCCCTCTCCGACGACATCTCAGGTAACTCCTCTGGAAATATGTCCGCAAACTCTCTCACCACCGGAAGGTGTTCTAGACCTTCCACTAATCCCCTCTCGTTTAATGCAAGGATCACATAAAGCTTTCACCCCTTGCACATGCTCTTTCATAGTTGCAAGGAAGAGATGAACCTTAGGGAAAGTCCCTGGTTTCGTCCTACAATCACATGTCTTTGTCCCTTGTCATATACCAAGCTCAATCATTTCATCTTACAGTTGAGTATCGCCTCATGTGATTCCAACCAGTCCATACCAATCACAACATCATATGATCCTAAGATCGTGACATACAGGTTGACCCTTGTCACAAACTCTCCCAGGTTAAGGATACAGCCCATAACCTTTCCTCCAACCTTTTGTTTGGCTCCCAAAGCCATCTCTATGAAGCTAAAATGATCCTATTCGACCGCCTTTACCTTAATCCTTTTTAGCACTGCACCCAAAATGAAACTTTCAGTAGCACCGAGATCTATCAAAATACTAAGGGTCTGGTCAATGACGGTACTTGATGTCTGGTGCTCTACCTGGCAGTTATTCACTGCTGCATAAATCCGATGGGGCTTGCCCATATCTCCCACAGTAGTGGGTCCAGCTGATCCAGACTCTCTAGTCCTCTCCACCGTGCAGTCATGTTGGTAGTGTGGCTCCCCACACGTCCAACACCCCTTCTTCGGTCCAGTATTCCCGGTACCCAAAGTAGAAGATGAATTCTAACAATAAGGACAAACTCAAACTTCTTAACCTTAAGTTTCTGGGTAAATTGGTGCGAAGCATATCGAAGGAGCTCCAAAATGGGCCTCGTACTCGGGCACCATGCGGCTACCTCTTCGCAAGGTGTCGAACTCGTTGAGTTGATGCTCAACGAATTCCTTAGAAACATACCTCTCCTGGAATCGTCCTTTGAACAATTCCCATGACATGTCACCGACGACCATGTTCAAAAGGGGAAGGAGCATCTTCTGCCATAAAAGAGCACTCCCCTTCAGTCGAAAGACCACCATGTGGACCTTCATGCTGGAGGTCGTAAACGTGAAGTGTGATGCACACGCCTTTCTCTACAACTATGATTCGATGACACCACCATCTATGACACTCGTGGATGCTAGAACTCATCTCTCTCGAGATCTCAGAGGATGCTAATGGTACTAGCTATTGCGCGTTGTGGATCCTCAAGGGTGCCCTCTAAATGCGATCTCCACAAGGCCACGTTAAGGTTTTTACTTAATGCAAGGGTTGATACTCACGGGTTTACAACAGTGGAAATCCTGGTGATCCACAATCCCAGGGTTGAACCTGCTCTAATACCATATGTAACGACCACAACATTATGACAACAAGCGAAGTAGTTTTATTTTTCTAGAAGTTAAGAGGCAAGAAGGCGACAATGACAACAGTTTAATCACACCAGTGATGAAGAACTCTAGCATGCAGTCCAGACAATAAGTTACTATGACCCCACACACTGTCTCGAGACAACTGGAAAACATGCGCAAAATAACAAGGAGGACGACTACCCTTCCGACGAAAAAACGACCATGCCTACAAGCTAAGGGACAACACCCCCATCCCGACATCATGGCCTAGACAAAAAAATACTAGAACCTCAATGCACATGGACCTAATGCCTGAAGGCATTTGGCCCTTGTGCCAAGAGCAACTTGCATGCTCTTCAGAACTCACACAAAATAACCTACTCCATCCAAGATCTCCTTCGTCACTATTCCTAGGGTGTGCCATGATCCCCTCATCAGGAATCATGTGTTCCCTGGGTGATAGATGCGTCAATAACCTTGGCGCAAAACAAAAGGGACCAAGACTCAAGAAAACTCCGATGAAATAGGAACCAAATATTGACTCGGAGACTATACCTACCCCACACAAAGGTTGAAGAGACACAAGACGACGAAGACAAGGGGTGACGCCAGCCCACACGACATCATACCCACCACACCAATCACCCAGTCTAACCGGTCTATGATTACATTCAATTTTTAACAAGGGCTCCATTCTAATGGGGCACGTCAAGTTACAACTAATCATTAAAGAACCTGCTAACTTAACGTTAAAAGATCAATTTAGCAAGCCTAAGAAATCAACACTAGAACTATAATTATAAATAAAATCTAACTTCAATTAAATCAATTTAGCAAGTCTACAATTGCAATCTAGTCTTTACTCAACATACTAATTTAAGCATTATTACAACATGAAAGGACTATTCTATATTAATCCCATTCTCCATCCCACTGGCCATCAATTGAATAACAACAATAGCATTTTTAAGTAGAATGCTACCTTTATAGAACTTAGGAACATTTAAATCTCAACATTTAGTCTAGCTATAATGACCGAACTAACCACACTAGATGTCTATTACAATAAAACAGAGGAATATGCCAACTAATACATTGTTGTAGAAAATTAACAAGGCAATTACATAACTGTTACTTAACAATTTAATATAGCACATGGCAAGGCAATTAAAATAACAATTAACATGACTATTATTCAACAATGACAAGGCATTTTACATGACGAATACCATCACAAGTAATATGGCAATAACTAGGCGACTAATATGTTAATCAACATAACAATTAATGTAACAGTAACAAGGTGAATTACATGATCATTAACATAACAAATAACAATGCATTAACAAGGCATTTATCTATCTGTTAAAAATTTTATTCAATATGGCAAAATCCAGGGAGTGAATGGACCCAAGACAACGTTATAGCAATAACAACAAACACGCAATACACAGTTGGTGGCAAATCATACCCATTCAACAACAAAAATACTCCAAATTTAAAAGGCAAACGTGGTCATTCCAATGAGTTAGTTTATCAATTAACATGCTAAAAATGTGGGCAAATCCAACAACAACTTAGTCAAATTTTTAAATATCCACCATGGTCATTCCAGCAAGTCAGGTTATGCATTAAAAAGTGAAAAATGTGGGTGAATTCAATAGCCACTCCACAAACGTTTTTAAGCAAAAATCGTGGGTGTTTTAAACAACCACTCAGGCAAATGTTTGGAGTAAAATCGTGGGCATTTTAACAGCCACTCTGGCAATGTTCTGGAGCAACATCATGGGCATTTTAAACAACAAAATCAGTCTCATTTGAAAGAAAAAACTTGGGTATTTAAAACAGTAAACTCAGTCTCATCTGAAAGAAAAAACGAGGGAAATTAAAACAACAAACTCAGTCTCATTTGAAGGCAAAACATGGGCATTTAAACCAGCAAACTCAGTCTCATTTTAAAGAAAAAACGTCGACAATTTTAAAACAACAAACTCTGTCTCATTTGAAAGCAAATACGTGGGAATTTTGAACAGTAAACTTAGTCTCATCTGAAAGAAAAAACGTGGGCAATTTTAAATGACAATCTCAAGCAACATTTAAAAGAAAAATCGTTTTTCCATTTCCAAGATACCAATACCAAATGCAAACATGAATCAATTCGTTTTTCAATTTCCTGAATGCCAATACCAAATGCAAACATGAATCAATTCATTTTTCCATTTCCAGAATACAATTACAAAATGCAGACATGAATCAATTCGTTTTTCCATTGCCAGAATACCAATCCAAAATGCAGACATGAATCAATTCGTTTTTCCATTGCCAGAATACCAATACAAAATGCAGACATGAATCAATTCATTTTTCCATTGCCAGAATACAAATACAAAATGCAGACATGAATCAATTCATTTTTCCATTGCCAGAATACCAATACAAAATGCAGAGATGAATCAATTTGTTTTTCCCTTGATAGATTACCAATACAAATTGCAGACAATAGTAAGAGAACCGAAAGGATCCAATCATGCAAGGACAATAATGGAGGTAGATGGATGATAGGTTCTTCCTTTGCTCATCATCCTTGCACAGAAAGGCAGGACGTTGAGATCCATATCTCTATTAACGTCGAAGCGATGACCGTAGATCAGGCTCTTGGTTGACTTCCTAGGCAAGGACTAATGAGCTAGGGATGATAGACAAAACCACCACAATGGTCACAATCAAACACAACTAGGAGGTCAAGACATGCGGGGAAACAAAGGCCATGGGATTCAATCAATCATCAAGCTAGGCTATGAAAGAAATTCAGTCATCAATCTAGAAAATTAGTTTACTTACTCCATTAAACATGTATATCCAAGCATAAATCCTACAACAATCTACCATACAAAAATGAAGAGAGTGTACCATTTCCTGATCACCCGCTTTGAGTGACGTTCCGCGTGCTCCGTGCAACTCCCATTCGCTGACCGTCGAGACTTCACCAGTACCTTCCAACCAATTCTAGGGGTACTCTTCTTCCCCCTTAGGCCCCCAAGTCATAAAGGGGCCACACACACTATCCAGAGATTCAACTAGCTCCCAGCTCGCCTCGCAAGGCCGAGCTACCACTCCTCACCAAGCTGGGTATCCCAACTCCCACAAGCTAAGTTAGTCAAGTAGAGATTTTTGTAGCGTAACGTTACGCAAACAGAAGAGATCCTTCATCCTTATCCTCCCTTCATTATATAGAGTTTTGAAGTCCCTTACTTTCCTAAAATATCATTTAATTAAGGTTTTAAAAATTAAATCCTAAAAAATTCTCCCAGTACAAGTGTCAACCATCCCCTTCATTCTTCCACAAATTAATTTCTTTAATTAATTAAATTCTCTTATTTTCCTCACCCACCTAGAGTCACTCCTAGAATCGCTCCTAGGTGTCCCCAAATTCTCTTACAGGTTTTAATCACTTTCCCCATTATCAATTTGCTAGTTCAGTTTTAAATTAGAAAGTTCTTAATGGTAGATACCTTACTAAGTTTGACTTTCTTCTTTTTCCCTTGGGTTCCCCTTTTCTTCTTATGTTTCCCTCTTTTTCTAGTTTCCTAAATATTTTAGACTTCCCTCTTTCCCCTTTTCATTGAGGACTCAAATTGGCAAGTGTAGAAATTAACCCTCTTTTTCCTTTTTCCCTTTTTAGTTAATAATTTTAAATTATCATAATAATAAAACAATTATTCCCCCCCCCCTTTTTTTTAATTTTACCCTAACATATTTTTATGAATCATTTAAATTGCTTACCCCCTTATTATTACAAGATTTAACGAAGAGTATAAAATTTATTATTTATGTTTTTTGTTTTTTTTTTAATAGATAGATAAAATTTTACCACTAGCAAAATTTAGACTTAGACCTTAAATTTTTGTACTGGGAGACATTTTATCAGGGAATTTGTTTTTTAAAAATTCTTAATAGGTTATTCATCCTAAGGCCATCTAGGTTCATTCATTTATCATCAACAACGTGATGTTCCCTTCAGGACGCACTAGGTAATCCAAGGGTGCCACTCGCCTTAATTTGTTTCCCTTGTGTGATGTGCCCTTTCAGATGCACTACATGCTCAAAGGGTGCCACTCCCCTCTTTCTATTTTTCTTGTGTGACATGCTCTTCAGGATGCACCTTGTGCTCCAAGGGTGCCACTTGCCTCTTGATTGACTTCGTAGACATCAAAAACCCCTAGAGTCAATACTTCGCGAGGTGAAATTGTGGGAGACTAAGGGCCTCTAAGGAATAAGGCCCTCGCCTTACTACGTGCCCCTTAGAATCATCGTGAGAGACTGTTACAGTACACCCTCACGACATCGTGGGTCCTCTCAAACTAGGTAAATGTTAACCTACAGTTTGGGCCACGACGAGAGTGCTAGTACGTTGTGGCAGGGATGATGTCCACACCTCTCCCTCAACATCTCTGGTAGTCATGCATGACCCCTTTATCCCACATGTGATTCTGGTCGGAAAGTTATCGTCAGCTTGCATCATCAACGAATCATATCAGAATATATCCATATGAATACATCTAAGCAAATGCACTAATATCATAGTAAAAAAATCAAACCCCAATGGTACACTCCCTGACTCGATCCGGAGTCAAAGGGGTTCCAAAATCCTGCACACGCAGTAAAACCGAGTCAATAGCACCTGTCTATGTCAATGCAGTAAAACAACATGTCATCAACCCATAATGCCTCATAATCAAAATCAAATGTTTTAATAGCATAATAATCCGGATCACTTGTGAGCAAGTGTCCTCAAAGAATAAGTTCACTTAGTGTGCCAGAGCGAGATGTTACACCAAGCTTCATATCCCTACAGATAACCCTTCCTATGACTCACCCCCACATACTGAAGGTGAACATTCCTCTCATTCCCATAACTTTCATCACTGTCACTTTCAACATGACCTACGCCTTCTGTGGGTGGATGTGACCAAATTTCATGGCTCGGACCCCACTAGTTGGGTAACCCAAATGGAACATTATTTCTCTTTATACGACATTACAAATGACTTGGCCAAACTCTGGTATGGTGTTCTCCATTTATATCAAGAACGTTGGCAATTGTGGCAATGGAGAAAAACTTCTCGTGAAGAGTATATTTCTTGGACACACTTTGTGGCAGATCTTTATGAACTCTTTCACACTGACACCAACCATTTGGGTCGTTGGACAAAGTTGAAACAATCAGGAACAATTGAAGAATTTATAGTTTCCTTTGACCACCTGGCTTTTCGGACAAAGGGCGTGTCTGATGCCTTTTTCCGAGAGTGTCTTATCAGTGGCCTCAAGGATGAGATTCAGGCCCATGTCCTCATGGCTTGGCCTCAAAGTTGGGTGGAGGCTACTAAAAGAGATCAAGAAGAACAACAGGTTGTATCTTCTCAAAAATAAAAACCCTCCTTTATCCCTTGCCCTAAACCAGTAAATCCCACTACTCCCTTCGCTCCACTGAAGATCCAAAAATTAACCAGGGATGAAATGGTTGAACGCCAACTCAAAGGCCTTTGTTATAATTGTGATGGAAAATATTTCCTGAGCCACAAGTGTAAGGAAAAAAATATTTTTATGGCCATCTCTGAGGATATTTCAAAAGAGGATGTTGAAACTCCCCTTGTGTCTGAGTCACCTGAAACCATTGACATAACCCCTCCCTCAGATCCTCCCGAAGTAGAACCAGTCATTTCCCTCAATGCTCTCACTAGCTTCTCTGCTCCCCAAAACCTCAATCTAGTCGGTTACATCAAGCATCAGAAGGTCATCATTCTGGTTGATAGTGGAAGCACACATAATTTTATTCATCGCCACATTGCCCAATAAACTCATTTCTACATCCATGCCATCAATAATTTCCAAATCATGATTGCCAATGGTGGCTCAATGAAATGTGGAGGGCGTTGTGAAAATGTGTCTCTCCAAATTGGTGACTACCACCTAAAATCTCATATGTTTTCTATCAACATGGGCGATTGTGACATTGTGTTGGGTGCAGACTGGCTAAGGACTTTGGGTCCCATTCTCATGGATTTTAAGGAATTAATCATGTAATTCGACCAGGAGGTCCACCAATATAAGTTCCAAGTCATCCCCGACAATTCACCTGAGATCATTACTTCCCATCGCATGGAAAAGCTTCTCAAAAAAGGTCATTCTGGTGTTATTACCCAACTCCATGCCATACAAGCAACAGAGACACCCTTGGTGCCGCAAGACATCCAAGACATCCTTTATAAACATCAAGTGGTATTTTCCACTCCCCAGGGACTCCCTCCTTCTTGTGGTGTTCATGATCATTCCATTCCCCTTGTACCCGGAAGCGTTCCTTCCAATATCTGTTTGTATCATCACCCCTTTTCCCAAAAAAATGAAATTGAGAAAATGGTCCAGAAACTCCTTAATGCATGCATTATCCACCCTAGTATGAGCCCCTACTCTTCTCCTGTGGTCATGGTCCTGAAGAAATAAGGTTCTTGGCTAATGTGTCCTGACTTCCGTACCCTCAACAAACTTACCATTAAATACAAATTTCCCATTCCTATCATTGATGACCTCCTAGATGAATTGAGGGGTGCCGAATTCTTTACTAAACTTGATCTTCATTCGGGCTACCACCAGATACGTATAAAACAGGCATACATTCCCAAGACTGCCTTTAGAACTCATGAGGGCCACTATGAGTTTTTGGTCATGCCCTTTGTCTTGTGTAATTCCCCCTCCACCTTCCAAAGCCTCATGAGTCATATCTTCCGTCCTTTTCTCCGTCATTTTGTCTTATTTTTCTTTGATGATATCCTCATCTATAAAAAAACCTGGACAGACCATCTTGCTCATGTTGATTGAGTTTTCCATCTACTCTCTGAGCACCGACTTTTCTTGAAACAGTCTAAATGTTCTTTTTGTGCCTCAGAAGTAGAATACTTGGGTCATCTGGTTGGCAAGGATGGCGTTAGGGTGGATCCAAAAAAGATTGAAGATATGCAAGACTAGCCAAACCCAAATACTCTCAAAATCTTACGTGGATTTCTGGGTTTAACAGGTTATTATCGTAAGTTTGTTAAGAATTATGGAAAGATTGCAGCACCTCTCACTGCTCTCCTAAAAAAGAACTCTTTCACTTGGACTTTAGCCACTGCTCAAGATTTTCAAACCTTGAAGATGGCCATGTGCACCACTCCAGTCCTAACCCTTCCTAATTTCACAAAGACCTTTTCCTTGGAATGTGATGCCTTAGGGAAAGGAATTGGTGTTGTCCTTATGCAAGAGAGTCGGCCTTTGGCCTTTACTAGCAAGCAACTATCTAAAATAAATATGGGCAAATCAATCTATGAAAAGGAAATGTTGGATATTTTGCATGTCATTAATCTGTGGCGCCCTTATCTATTGGGGTAACATTTCCAAATTAAGACAGACCATCAAAGCCTCAAGTATTTTCTAGAACAACGCATTTCCTCCCTAGATCAACAAAAATGGGTGACTAAGCTCTTTGGATATGATTATCATATCATTTACAATAAAGGAAAAGGAAATGTGGTGGTGGATGCACTTTCCCGAAAAAATGAAGATGAAGGATCCCTTTTTTCTCTTTCCTTCATTGTACCAGATTGGCTCCAAGTCGTTCGCCAGGAATGGATAGAAGATCCCAAAATTTCACATATGATCCAACAATTGCAGTCCAATGCTCCAGCTTCCCCAGGGTACTCTTGGCTCCATGATGAGCTTTGATACAAAGACTGTTTGTATTTAAGTAAACAATCAAAGATTAAATCCACGGTACTTTCTGAGCTTCATGCTACACCCACAGCGGGGCACTCTGGGTTCACCAAAACCTATGACATGGTCAAACGTTTTTTTTTCTAGGATGGTATGAAATAGGACATTCATAGTTTTGTATCTAAATTTGATGTGTGTCAACGCAACAAGGGAGAAACAATCAAATCTCCGGGCACACTACAACCACTTCCTATTCCACCTATTATTTGGAAGGATATCTCTATGGATTTTATTACAAGCTTACCCAAATCAGAAAATAAATCATTCATCATGGTGGTTTTTGATCGTCTTTCCAAGTATGCTCATTTATGCGCTTTTCAACACCCATTTACAGCATCCACGGTGGCTCAAATTTTCATGGATCAGGTCTTCAAGCTTCATGGCATGCCGCACTCTATTGTTTCTAATCGCGACCCAACTTTCACAAGCAATTTTTGGCAAGAACTATTCAAGCTACAAGGCACCCAATTGCATCTCAGCATAGCTTATCATCCCCAGACTGATGGTCAAATGAAAGTTGTCAACAAGTGTTTGGAAACATATTTGAGGTGTTTTTCCTCGGAAAAGAAAGATCAGTGGGCTCAATGGTTACCCCTAGTTGAATGGTGGTACAACACTTCATACCATATAGCTACACACTTGACTCCTTTTGAAGCGGTATATGGATAGAAGCCACCTTCAGTTTTCTCATACTTACCTGGTGTCTCGAAGGTCCAAGAAGTTGACCAAACACTTACAGTTTGAGAGGCTATTCTCCATACCCTCAAAGAGAATTTGGTCATGGCACAGAAACGCATGAAGCAAAAAGAAGGTCAAGGTCGCGTTGAATGTCAATTTGCAGAAAGGGATTAGGTGTTTCTTCGACTGCAACATTACAAGCAAACTTCCCTCAAGGCCGAGCATTGTCAGAAGCTAGCGCCAAAATTTTATGGTCCTTATACCATTCTCAAGAGTGTGGGGAAAGTAGCTTATCAGTTATCTTTTCCCAGTCATTCGAAGCTACATCTTTTTTTTCATGTTTCATGCTCAAATAAGGTGATTGGATCCAACTGCCAAATTCAAACCAACGTTCTTGAGTTAGCCAAAGAAGGATCTATTTGGCTACAACCACAAGCAGTTTTGGACCAATGTGAGTGTCACCTACATTAGAGAACCATCAAGGAAGTGTTAGTCCAGTGGAAAGATACAACTCCAATAGATGCCACTTGGGAACCAACTACCATTCCACAACAATTTCCACATCTCAAGCCTCGAGGACAAGGTTTTTTTTAAAGAGGAGGACATGTTAGGGTCCTAACCCGCACATAGGTAGAACAATATATTCAAATGTAATAAAGGTCAATATTAATAAGGCCTTGCAATAAAATAGAATAAGTCAAATGTAATAAGACCTAGTAGAAGCTTTTGCTTCTAGAAGGATCTTCCTCTAGATGCTTCTTTTGATAGACATATTTAGTATAAATAGGAGTCGAGGGTATGAAAAACCTAGCTTGGATATTATTGTAATAGAGCTCTTCTTGACTAGAGGTTTCCCCCTCAAAGAGGCCCGTGAACATTTCTCTCAGAATAAAAGTGTTATTTTTGTTCTTATTCTTATATCATTTTAGTGTTATTGTGGTGATTGTTCTGGTTATATTATTGTTATTCTGCCATTTCTAGCATTTTATTTTTGTTCTGCATACTTTTAATATCTATTATATTACATGCTAAGTAGGAAAAGCATGTACATGCATGTTAATGGGTTGAAAAAGAAGGTACTTGCATTCTAATAGGTAGGAAGTGCTAGAATCTAAATAGAGAGAGAACCTCACTTGGATTGCCACAAGTTCAAGATGAGAGGCCTCTCTCCTCGTGGAAATGAGATAATACCATGTAACTTAAACTCATATGGAAGAATAAGTGTACCATAGTAGAATTTGATATGCCATGGAAGACTGAGTGTACCATAGTAGAATTTTATCTTCCATTGTGCCGCCATTAAACAACCTTAAGAAGGAAATGAGTGGCTCAAAAGGAGAGCGTTGCTAGGGTGGATATTCACACACTTCCCCATGAAAGAACTAAAGGCGTTGAGGGAAAAAAAAGGAACATGTTAACACTGTAATACAAGGCACATGCAAAAGAAAAGGCATGTGTGAGTAGGTCACAACACTCAAGAAAAACAAGGAACTATGTTGGTTATTGAGCTAGCCTAAAGAAGGGAAAACAAATATGCTAGTTATTAGGATGGTAAGTAGACATACCTAGTACTTATACTTGGGATAGGGATTTACCTATCCCAACCTAATTCTCTTTGTGGTTTTCTATACCAAATAAAAAGGTTGTTTCAAATCCTCTAGTGTTGAGTATTTGTGACCACCCCAATCTTTAATACACCAAGTGAATCATAAAGTGCCAAAAATGTTTTTGGCAGGAAGGAAATGATGACAAACAATTGAACCACACAACCTGATGACAAACACAAGTTCGTAGATCAGGCAACAGACAACTACAACTCCATGCCTGACCACTAGAGAAACTAGGCGAAACATGCATAAATCAAGAAGGAAATGAGCTACCCACCTGACACACACAACATGACAGGGCCTACAAGCTAAGAACAACAATCACAATCCCAACCCCATAGCCTTGACAACCAGTAACTAGAACCTCTATGGTGCACAAACCAAACGCAAGTAGGTGTTACACCCCAAGCGCTAACAACAAACTTACAATGATCAGAAAGACCCACAAAGGGAAGCTCTGACTCCTTTCAAGTTATCATTTTCCTCTATCCAATAGGGTGCACCATGATCCTATCATCAGGGATCATGTCATCCCCAAGCAATAGGCATGATGATCACCCTAGCGCAACACAATCCTATCTGGACCGACAACTCAAGAAAACCAACGCACTAGGAGATCAAATGCACTGTCGAATCACAAGACGAATAACCCAAGCCCCAATCGACACATACCAAAAATTGGCGAATACAACATTCCTATAACCAATTAATTTCCTAGAATAATGAAATGTAAGTCATATGACGTGCTAGAATCATGAAGGGACTGTAGCGGACCTTAAAATTTTTGGATTCATTTGTGTTTTTTTTTTTTTTCTTATTAGATTAGTGAGGGAACTGGATCACTTGGTGAAAACAGGGCAGACTTATATTCAAATTCCTACAAGGATTTATTCCCCTCAAATACGTCAGTGTAGGATAGAGGGGATACTTTGTTACAGTAAGAGGAGGCAATTATTGTTGCATATCAAGTACATCCAACTTTCTCTTTCCACATTGCAAAAACACCCTAAACTATCCATCCATGAAGTTGAACTTGCTTCCTGGGAAATCATAAGTGCATCTCCTTTTGGGTGTAAACCAAGATTGAACAGGGACCCCAATCGATAGGATTTGATTCTTATAAAATATTTTTACAATATTTGCTATGAGATCCATTTTTATTGTTACATCACTTAATGAGAACATGCTAAAAGATGAACATAACTAATTTACACAAATCAGGTATGTATAAAGCTTGATAATTTACACTTATACTGAAAGTTTTATTATTTGCATAATCCAAGTTTTCTTATTCGGTCTGATACCAAAGCTAGTTAGTATTTGGTGCCTAAGTTGACTTAGAGATTCCAGTGTTAATATAAAATTGTGATATTTAAAGATGGTTGAAAATACTTTAACATTAATTTTGACTTTAAAGTTATTAGCTTCATTGTCTTGTTTGATATTTTGACTTTGCTACATTTTGTATTTTCACAAAGAATATAATTTCTAAATATTTGAAACCTTTTACAAATTATTACAATAGTTTGTCACCATTTGTAAATGCTTACTATTTCACATCCTTATTCGAATGCACCGATTCTGATTGTTTGGATAACCTAGAGCTATGTTGTCTTCCTGCAATAATTCAACTTGCATCTTGTAGATTCAAATGTCTTTATCATCCACTGTATTGGTTTTTTTTTTTTTTAATAAGTCTATGTATAATATCACTTGTGATGTGATAAGCATTGTTGTTGAAACAACAACAAAGCACGAGAAAAATATCACTAGAGTGTTGTATAAGGTAGATTCTATCCTTCACCACTCCGCAAGATGTCTAATAGCCTCACCCATCTTGACACTCTTAAAATATGTAGCCTAGGATGACGACTTCCTCTGAATTATGATGAAATCATTCAAGAGTTGGATATGAAAGTTATATCATGAAGTTAAAAATTGAATTTAAAGATGTATAACGATTTCATGTAAACTTGGTTTTAGCTAGTTTAGGTATCACACCATTCACTACAGGAATCGTTGTCATACATATCCATCCACACAACAATTACAACCACAAAACTCAGCTAATACACAGTCACAACACATCAACAAGTTCGTTGTCACTCCAGGTGTAAATTCGATGTACATAACTAGTCTGTTGATTGCTAAAAGCAATACCTTCGTTGTCTATCATGGATAGTTGTATAAACATAAACGTTATGGGATATGCTAGGTGAAGGATGGATAAACTCCGGTAAAAACATGTTTTTACTCTTGTTTAACAACATAAATAAAATAAAACGTTGTCTATAATTTATGGTTGTCCCTTGATCAAGAAAATGACCAAAAATGCTAACAATAAAAATAGTTGCATTAAAACTATTGTGGGAAGTCGCAGAGGTAACATCATCACTAAAATCGCACTAGTAAGTAAGGAAAATGACAATCACACTGAGAAAATAAATTATAATGTCATTCAAGCCAATCCAGTCAATGCCATTCAATGCAGGAAAAATGCTAGGTGAATTCGTAAATGAATATTATGTTGTCTAAAAGGTAAATCGTTGATGGTCAAGAATTAACAAAAACACAGCCACTGTCAGGCAAGCAGAGGGTAGTTTCCATAAAATGCACTAAAAACGCAACATCCCAGGTAAGAAAAAAAAAACATTGTGGTTCATCATGGAGAACGACCATATAATTGAACGAACGCCCAGGCATTGAAGCACTGTGTTTAATAAAAATCGTGGTAAAAGGAAATTGTAGTCATTTTCCATTAAAATGTGATAAATCATAGATAGTAAAAACGCCTGGTACTTGCAGCATAGAAAAAAAAATGCAGGCAGATCCAAATCAAATGTTGATGTTCAAGTGGAAATTAAATAAAATAAAAATGCAGTCCCAATCTAATAAGAAACATTTTCATTAAAATAATAGAGAAGGAGGTTGAACAACACACAGAGGTATTCAAATGCAAGAAGGTGTAGTGACCATCAATCATCCAAGAACAATCAACAGGGGCAGACGACTGGGCAACACATCCTTCGCTCATCATCCACGCACAGAAAAGTAGGGCATTAGAATCTATAGGTCTCTATGCATCGAAGGGATGACCGTCGATTCAGATCCTGTCCGAATGCTCAGGCATGGTATGATGAACTAAGGATGAGGACAAAGTAAAAGGCACAACTCTTCACAACAAATCCATAGAGCCAATAGGACAATCACAACATTCAGTGATCGAATGCCAAGGGAATCAATCAATCAACGAGCTTAAGGCTATGGGGAAAATTAAGTTCTCAATTAAAATGCTAAGTCAAACACCTTCTTTACACAGTTAAAAGTACATAAATGAAAGCGTAAGGTCAATAATAATCTACCATGCAGAATAAAAGCAATCATATCGTAGCCCAAGTTACTCGCTCTGATTCGTTGTCTCGCCTGCTTCGTGCAACTTTCTCTTGTCGACCTCTGTGACTTACCGATACCTCCCATCCAATGTTAGGGGTACTCTTCTTCCCCCTCAGCCCCCCAGGTCGCAAAGGGGCCACACACACTAAACCAGAGAACAACTATCTCCCAGATCGCCTCGCAAGGATGAGCTACCAATTCTCACCAAGATGGGTATCCCAACTCCCACATCATAAGTTAGTCAAGTCTAAAATCCGGTAGCATAATATTACACATGCTAGAAGAGATCCATCCTCCTCTTCCTCCCTCATTTATATAGATTTTCTATGTCCTTTATTTCCCAAATTCCCATTTAATTTAAAGTTCAATAATTTAATTTAGAAAAATCCTCCCCGTACATGTGTCACCCATTCCCTTCGTTGCACTATCATTAATTATTTAATTACTCCTATTTCCATCACCCACCTAAAAACATTCATAAAATCGCTCGTAGGTGTCCTCATATTCCCTTACACATTTTAATGACTTACCCCCTTACTAATTTACTAGTTGAGTTCAATTTAGAAAGTTCTTAAAGGCAAGGTTCCTTGCTAAGTTAGTCATTCTACTTTTTCCTTAAGTTTTTCTTTCTCTTTATGTTTCCCCCTTTTTCCCTTAGTTTCCTAATTCTTTTAAATTTCCCTCTTTCCCTTTTTATCTAAAACTTGAATTAGTAAGTGTAGAAAATTATCCTTTGCCCCTTTTTCTTTTAATTAATAAACTTTAATAAACATGTGTAACAAAACAATCATTTCCCTTTTAAAATTTTAAATACCTCAATAATTTGATTTTAATAATTTAATCGAGTTTCTTACCCCATTTTCGTCACATGTTTAATGATGATGATGATTATTATTATTATTATTATTATTATTATTATTATATATATATATTACCAGAAGTATCACTCAGAATTAGATTTTATTTTCCTAGTCTGGGTGACATTTTATTAGGGAATTTGTTTTTAAATATGTCTTATAATCATATTCGTTCTAGGGCCATATAGGTTTATTCACTTATTAGTTAACAATGCGACATGCCCTTCATGACACACTAGGTGCTCCAAGGGTGACACACACCTCATTTTGTTTCCCTTGTGAGATGTGCCCTTCAAGACGCACTACGTGCTCCAAGAGTGCCACTCGCCTCATTTTGTTTCCCTTGCGCAACGTGCCCTTCAGGATGCACTACATGCTCCAAGGGTGCCACTCACCTCTTGACTGACTTGGTAGACATAAAAAACCCTTGGACTCAAAACTTTGTCATATGATCTTGTGGGAGACTAAGGGCCTCTAAGGAATAAGTCCATTGCCTTATTGTGCACCCCTTAGAATCATCATGAGAGACTATTACAGTCTACCCTCATGGCATCGTGGGTCTTCTCAAACTAGGTAGTCATTAACCTACAGTTCAAGCCATGGTGAGACTGCTAGTAGGATGTGGCAGGGCTATTGTCCACACCTCTCCCTCAACGTATCTGGTAGTAGTGTGTGACCCCTCTAGTCCACATGTGAGTCTGGTCAACAAGATATCGTTAGCTTGCATCATCAATGAATCATGTCAGAATAAAGTCCACAATCATAACATCTAATCAGATGCATATATGTCATATATACAACAATCAAACCCCAATAGTCCACTCCCTAACTCGATCCAGAGTCCAAGGGTTTCATCGATGCCTCTGCGTCCTCGAGGTCCAAATCCTACACACTGAGGAGAATCGATTCAATAGCACATGTCTAATTCAATACAACAAAATAACATATAATCACATCCATACTGCCTCATAATCATAATCAGCGGCCAATAGTATAATAATCTGAATCACTTGTAAGCAAGTGTCCTAAAAGAATAAGTTCGTACAGAGTGCGCAAGAGTAGGATGTTACAGTATTATTGACCCTTAACCAAGACCAGATAAGAACATGTCTTCATTCCCAAAACCAAGGTAGTGGGTGGGTGTGTAGGAGATTCATTCTATAAACTTCATGTTCCTACAACTCCACCATTTCCTTCTTCACCCACACAATATGGATTCTCTAGTTCTGTCTTCATTCCCAAATCCAAGGTAGTGGGTGGGTGCATAGGAGATTCATTCTATAAACTTCATGTTCCTACAACTCCACCATTTCCTTCTTCACCCACACAATATGGACTATTTAGTTTCTCGATCTCCCTTTTCCAATTTCTCATGCCCATCAATTACCGAATATTGGTCCCCTTCTTTCTAAGATTGACATGGAGGGGTTCTGAAACCAACGTAGGTGATGGTGGATAATGATAAGAAGCCTACTCGTTCCACAGTCCTAGAAAATTATTGTTTTGGAGATACATTCATTATGAAATTGAATTTACATTGATCCCCTCCTCAAACCTAACATGAGACTTTCATCAGTAAACATTTCACAATTTGGAACCTCATTGAGATTCCCAAACCTATCGAGATCTCATCCATGAACAGAGCCCAGACAGGGCCAAGAAGTATTATGCCTCTTACTTTCATGTCTCATGTTCCTCTTACTTTCATATTAATAATTTGAACTCTTTCTCCTCTAACAAAACTTCCCATCTCCAAATCTCATCCATTAAACACTAGTAGTTTCTTCACTGAATTACCATATCTTACCTATCCCTTGTATTGCCAAATCTCCATGCTAATAAGAATTTCCTGAAAAATAAAATGCATTTTCCATTTAAAACCCTAGCTTAAATTTTTTCCCTAGTCATAAACCCTATACATAAATCTACAAACAAGTGTCTTTGCCATATTGGCCATGGAGGGGTTATCAAACATCTGTGGGGGATTGGCTTCCACATTTAAAAATAAGTGCATGATTCCTTAACTATTCAATGCAACAAGCATATAGATGATTTGGTAACCTTCATAGTTTGACTAGGCGATGGATCTTGGTTCGGTGTTTTCATTAGTTTGAATGCAAAGTGTGGCACTTACTTTTCTACAAAAAAATTACATGATCACGTTTCACTAATTTTAAAATATTGTATTTTTTATATTATAATATGCATGGTAGTATCATATATTAATAATAAATAATCAACTTTATAGTGGTGATATAATGATATATTTGGCACATTATTTAAGAACATCTGATTTCAAGCACTTCAAATTTTAAGTAGCTTTTTTAAATAAATATTTTTTTTCTAAAATTCATAGAAAATGAGTCTTTGTAATTACACAAAGTTTTATGATATCTCATTTTAGACTTGGTGTGCTTCACTTTTAAGATATGTGTGGATTGGAGTTTAATCTAAGCCTAGTTGATTGAGATCATAATCACTATGGTAAGTTCTCATCATATGTTATCATGGGCCTCCCTTACCCTATTGCTATGGTCTTTCACAGATTTCACTGAGACATATAAGCCATTCTAAGATGGAAATGTTATTCGATCCATCGTTTAGTGAATTGGTATAAGTGGTTGCATTTTTATTGGTTCATTTATAATACATTTATATACTAGCACAACCATATTAGTAAAAGTGGTTGATTATGTCGATTGGCGCCATTTTCCACCCTTTCAAACTAATGGCATTGATTGATGTATATCGACCACTTTTACTAATGTGGTCATACTATTTGATGACCATCATGTGTGGGGAGGAGTAGTAGACCATGTTTGAATATAGTTGACCATGGTTGACTATGGTTGACCATCGTTGACTATGATTGACCATTGTTGACTATGGTTGATCATAGTCAACTATGGTTGACTATGGTTAAGTATGGTAAATTTATCCTTGGCGAGGGTTTATTATGGTTGACATATGGTTCACTATGGGTGACCATGGTAGAATATGCTTGACAATGGTTTTCCATGTTTAATTATAGTTGACCATGGTTTCCCATGTTGACTTTAGTTTCACATGGTTGAGCATAGTTGACTATGAAAGACTATATTTGATAGATGTTTTTAACTATAGTTTTCTATGGTTCAGTATGGTCGACCATTGTTGACATTGGTTAACCATGCTTGAGTATAATTAACTATGTTGACCATGTTGAGAATGGGTGAGCATGATTGTCTATGGTTGACCATTATTGAATTTGGTTGAGAATTGATGACTATGTCTAACTCTGGTTGACTATGGTTGAATATGGTACAGTTATGGTTGATTTTTGTTTTCCATGGTTGACATATGAATGACTATGGGTCAATGTGGTTGAACATGCTTAACCATGTTGACTATGGTTGATCATGTTTGACCATGTAGACTATGTATGACCAAGCTTGACCATGGTTTCCCATGAAAGGCCATAGTTGACGATCATTGACCATGGTAGACTATGTATGACCATGGTTGACTATAGTTGACCATGATTAGCTAAGGTTGACATGTTTGACCATGTAGACTATATATTACTATGTTTGACCATAGTTAATTAAGGTTGTGTATGGTTTCCCATGAAAGGTTATAGGTGACTATGGTTGACCATGATTGACCATGTTGACTATGGTTGACCATGGCCATCCATGTTGACTACATTTGACCATGGTCAATCATCATTAACCATGTTGACTATGGTTGACCATGGCCATCCATGTTGGCTACAGTTGACCATGGTCAAGAAAGGCCAATCAATCATGGTCAAGAATAGTAAACATGGTCAACGTGGACAAGCATAGTCTACATGGTCATATATAGTCAACATGGTCAACCATAATCATGTAATTAACATGGTCAACTATGGTCGACCATGTTGACTACATGGTCAACATAGTCTATACATGATAAACCATAGTCAACATGATCAACTATGGTTGACCATGTTGACTACATGGTCAACATAGTCTACATGCTAAACCATAGTCAACATGCTCAACCATAGTCATGTAGTAAATGTGATCACCCATAGTAAACTTGGTGAAGCGCAACCTTCATGCTCATACATAGTTAACATGATCAACCTTGACATAATCATCCATAGTCAATCATGATCAACCATGGACAACCATAGCAAACATGGCCAACCATAGTCAACCATGGTAAACCATAGTCAACTATGGTCAACCATAGTCAACCATGTCAATCATGGTTAACCATAGTCATCAATAGTCAACATGGTCAACCATGTTCATGCACAACCTACATGGTCAACATGATGAAGCACAACCTACATGGTCACCATGGTCACCATGGTCAAGCACAACCTACATGGTCAACCATGATCGTGTAGTGAACATGGACAACCATAGTCGACATGGTCAAGCACATCCTACATGGTCATACACTGTTAACATGGTTAACCATAGTCATGTAGTGAAGATGTTCGACCATGGTTGACCATTTAGTGAACATGGTGAACCATGATATAGTCAACTATAGTCAATCATAGTCAACCAAGGACAAACATTGTCAACCATGGTCAACCACATTCGACCATAGTCAAATATGGTCAACCATAGTCAACATGGTAAACCATTGTCAACCATTGTCATCGATGGGAAAACATATTAAACATGTTCAACCATAGTCAACCATGGTCAACATGGTGAACAATAGTGATGCGGGAGCATCGCTCAACTACCAAGCGAGCCAGCGCGTGGAGAAAGAGAGACAGCTGGACAAGCCAGCGAACTTCATATTTTGAATTTTACCTTGGTATTGTTGCACCGCCGTTTAATCAAGGGCATTCAAAGCCGAGCGCACTTGTATTATATTATAGATAGGAAGGCACTTAATACTATTAAGGCTAATAGGTAGGAATTAACTGTAGATTAGACAGTTTACCTGTTGAGAGGGAAAACAGAGTATAGACACCCTCGCTTGTATCATTCTAAGATTATTCTCATTCAGACAGGAGAAAGAGAGAGCAGAACAGAGAGCTTGTGAAGAACCTCCATGTACAGCTATTGAATTAATAGGAAGAGCTTTGATTCAATTCCATGGACGTGTTTAGTCTCTTTGTGTTGTTGATATTATGCTTTTKCATAYTTGCTTCTTTTTATGCTTATCTGTTATATGYYKCATATGTGATTGCRTATYAGGTTCGAAACCTGAGAGAATGAGTTTCAAGTGTTCMTCTGCTTAAGCCAGGAGATTCCTGCATCGAGTGCAGTTGAATTCCTCCGCATAGAGTGCGTTGAGGAGGCTGAGCAGTTGAACTTTTTGTTTCTCGGTTGTTCAGAGTTGGTTTGAGTTATTCGAGCCATGCAGGTGAGTGCAGGTCGAATTCGAGTCTCAGTAGCAAGTTTGAGAAGGGGGAGGTTGAGACTGTTGTGAGCGTGAATGCGCAAGGGTCAAAAGAATTCATCACTCTGGGCGATATTTGAAGGCCGAGTATCGGGAACGTATCCGGAGAATCCCTGAAAGAGGAAGAAGAACAAAACTTAGGAGAGATAGTTCTTTTGTTTCACTGCGGGAACTGACCCCAGTGAAGTTCGCACGGGACGAAGGTGGTGCAGCGAAGAATTCTGTAGGAGAAAGAGAATCGACGGTTGGAAATCCAAGGGAAGTTTTCCGAAATCCCGAGGATCATCTGATCGATGGGGAGCTGCGCGGGAGATAACCCCTACCACAGGCGTGGAGAGTCAGAGTCCATCGGACTTCGGAGTTTCGGCCTTCGGGGATTGGTAGGACGAGAGTTTTACACCTCGTGAAATCCTGAGTTGCGACTTCCCGAAGCGATCCGAGCCGTCGATCGGAGAAGGGACACGTGGCGCAGGATCCCTGGGGATCGGGGTTCGGCGTTCGGCGTTTCACAGGACAAGAGTTTTATACTCTTCGAATTTCTGACCGACGATTTCCCGATTCAACCTGAGCCGTAGATCAGAGAGAAGACATGCGTCACGGGATCCCTGGGAGTCGGGGTTCGACGTTCGGCGTTCCTGGAGACAAGAGATCAAGCTCTTTGAAATCATGATCGGCGATTTTCCGAATCGACCAGAGTCGTCGATCATAGCTGGATAGGTGGCACGAATCCAGAGTTTCGGGGTTTCGGGGTTCGGGGTTTTGTGATACAAGAGATTTATGCCCCGGGAGGTCGCGAGTTGCGATTTCCCGAAGTAACGGGAACCATCGATCCACGGAGGGACGCGTGGCAGCAGATTCCGGATATCGGGGTTCAACATTTCGGGGTTTTCAACACCAAGGAAACTTGCATCACGGATTCGCGATCTACGAAATCCCGAAGAGGACGTGGCAAGGTGGGTCCCCAAGACAGAGTGGGAGACAGGTGTCACGGCTTTAGGCCTCACCATGGGATGCTGATAGGTGGCATCAGAGATTCGGGGTTCGGGTTTTTGTGTTGCATGAGACACATAGCAACATAATCGCCGATTTCCCGAACGGAAATTCCCCGAGAAGAAAGGGACGTTGACCGTTGACCATCGGGGTTCGGGATTTGGTTGTGCATGTGAATTGTGTTCGCATGAACCGC
>JZKD02S1627365.1:175058-202430 GCA_000966675.3 Picea glauca | reverse complement strand
GAAAATATATCATAACTCATACCGTTATCCATCAAACAAACTTGGGTCCATTACCCAAACCTAGGGTCTCCAACTTCTCATGGCCATAACTCTCTAACCATGAGGAATTATGTGATGTTTCACATACCACCGGAAATGACGTGAAAAAAAATATCCATCTAAGATATTTTCCCTAACAAATTCACTTTCCTTCATCTCATTATTCCACAATTAAGCATGGGTTCTCTTACTCCACAAAGCGTCTTCCCATGAGGGCTTTCACCATAAGGGGACCACTTTGGAGTTCATCCATGTTTACTTCTTATCAACCATGACAAAAAAATAATGAGTCATATTTACATCAAACACTATTGGGTCCATTACCCAAATCTTTGTGATGCGGGTCTTTCTTCAAGGGTTGACATCAATGACAACCAACCTTAATCAACAAAAACTGATTTGAGTTTGGATAAAAATGGACTAATAAGGTTCAAAACCAGGTTGTACATACCTAATTATGTTGATTTAAAGTCAACAATTCTTGATGAAATGCACAAAAATCCATAGGCTAGTCATCCAAGATACAAGAAAATGATAACAACCTTAATAAAATTGTTTTATTGGCCTAACATAAAAAGTGTAACAACTGAATACTTATCTAAATTCTTAGATTTCCAATAGGTAAAGGATGAACATCAACATCCAGTAGGTCTGCTACAACCTATACCATTACCAGAATGGAAGTGAGAGATTATCTTGTTGGAGTTCATCACAGGTTTTCCTAAGACTCAAAAGAAAAATGACTTGATTATGGTAGTGATTGATAAACTTAGCAAATATGCACATTTTATACCTATGAAATCTACTTATAAAGAAATTAATATCACTAAAATATTTATGAAAGAAATATTTAGATTACATGGAATTCCTAAGATGGTGATTTCGAATAGAGATGTCAAATTTACATCAAAGTTTTCAAAGGAATTTTTTGAAGGATTGGATAATAAACTGAATTTCACCACAAGATACCATCCACAAATGGATGGTAAAACCAAACAAACGAATCGGATTGTGGAATACATTTTATGAATGTACGTGAGAACAAACAAGCTAAGTGGGAGGATTACCTACATTTAGTTGAATTTTCTTACAATAATGGCTATCAGACGTTAGCTAAGATGAGTACCTTCAAAGAATTATACAGAAGGAAATGCACAACTCTGATTAGTTGGGATAATCCAGTTGACAGACTTATGATGGGACCGGAAATGCTCGAGGAAATGGAGAAAATGGTAAAAAGGGTACAAAAAAATTTAAAAGAGGCCAATGACCAACAGAAAATCTATGAAGATTTAAAAAGGAGACACTGGGAATTTAATATTGTGGACCATGTATATCTGAAACTAAAAGCATGCAGAGGCTCTCTAAATCTAGGAAATTGTTCAAAGTTGGCTCCCAGGTTTTGTGGCCCCTTCGAGATTTTACCTCGAATTGGACCCACGACGTACCAACTTGCACTTCCTGCAAACTTAAAAGTTAATAATGTTTGTCATGTTTCCTTATTAAAAAAGTATATTCATTATCCTACTCACATCATTGATTGGAACATGGTGTAGGTGGAACCATAAGGCGAGTTCCAGGCAGAACCTCTGCACATCACCCAGGTAAAAGTGCAATGGAAGCACTTTAGCCCTGAGGAGGCCACTTGGGAATTGGAGGAAGATTTGAAGAAATATTATCCAACCCTATTCCGAGAGAGGAATGAACACTTAGGACAGTGTTGTACTTAAGGGGGAGAGGATGTAATATCCCCAAAAATATTAGAATATTAAAGTCTAAGTGTACTTGGGAATAAATTTCTGTTTTTGGAAATTATTTTCCATTGATGGAAAATCCCAATTTGGAATTTTATTATTGTAAATAATTATTTATGATTGTTGGGAAAATATTTGACTTTCGCAACTAACTTCTTTTATTGTGACACATGTGAAAAACAAACTTTTTATAAATTAAATGCTGGAAGACAAATGCAACAAACAGGTTAAAAATACCTAACGATGACTCCATGAGTGGGGAAAAGATTTGAGTTACCTCGAGGCTGGTTTTTACAAGTGGAAAATGTGGGATTTGACCACTAGAAGCCCATAAAAATCAGGGATTAGTAAAAATGTGAATTTCCCAAGGAGGGAAGGAAATACCTAGGCACAAGATGCATATAAAAACAACATATGGGGAAGGTATGACGTTGCTTAGTATGCTGGAGAAAGGAAACTACTTGTCATTACGAACATTGTTAGTGTAAGGCAAGGGAATTTATGATCTTTGGAAGGTGATTGTAGCTAAGGAGGATCTTTCCAGTTTGCCCTTATGGACTCATGATCAGGCTAGGGGGTGAACAGGGCAATTAAAATTGGTTGTTCTATTCTACAGTTGGTTGGAACGTGGATGTTCCGTTTTTGTCCCAGCATCAGATTTTTAGATATGTACCTTTACCTGCATTCCTTGTAATTATTATGCTTGATTATTATTTGTTAGGAATGTGATGGTTATATGATGATGACATATACATATATATGTTCCCACTTGTCAGAAATAGCAGAACTATTGTATGATCTATTAATCATGAAATAGGGTTAGACATATATATAACTAACTATATGTACAGATATAGGTATTCATACCTAAAGAAATGATAGAATGGTTGTATGTTCCTGTTAATCATTAAATAAGGTTATACATATATGAAAAACTTTATATATATATATGTGTGTGTGTGTGTGTGTGTGTGTGTGTGTGTGTGTGTGTGTGTGCAAAAGAAAATGATAGAAATGATTATATGTTATATATATATATATATATATATATATATAAGTGGTTGTATATACATATATTTTTTCATGCATAAAGGAATGTCTATATTCATATTGACTATTGAATTAGATATATATTGAATTTCTATTTCAAATTTGTACAAGTTCCAGAGAGAATATATAGAATGATTAACAGTCCACATATATATTTTCATTTTCTTTATATTATCAATAACCCCATAAAATAGTGATTCCATAGTCTACAAATGTATGGGAAGGTATTTCTTACATTCAATGAACCTTGTTCAAAAATAATTACAAAAAAACATGATATTCAAATGATAATGGTTCAAATATTACAGTGACCATAGGTGTTACACATTATTTTCGTCATCCCTATGATCTTTAATGATGTAAACCTATCTGTTGCCTTCACAGGGGTCAATGGCCTAAATTCCTGGAGAAAGAAGGGAGAAGAACTTTTCCTGGGAGAAGAAGTTGTGTTTTCCTCTGTAAAAACCCTATTTTGGAGGATTTTCATAGATTGCTCTATACAAAGGGTGTGGAAATTCCTGATTTACATAGGCTACACTATAGCCAAGGCGTAGAGTTTCTGTAGGTTTCACTATAGCTATGGTGCGGTGGTCTTCGTACGTGGGAAAAACGAGCATTTTCTCAATGCTTCTAGAAGTAGAAGATTCTATGGTGAGGTGGCCTCCAAATGGTTTGGATCTTACTCACTTTCATGATTTAGTGGGATCATCCTAACCTCCTCACCTTATCCTCTTTATCTTATAAAAGGAGAGGAGATCTCATGGAGAAAGTTAGCTTGATTGGGCTGGAAAGTTCTTAAGCTTGTTAGCTTGGTTAGATTGGCTTTGAGATTTGCTTTGTCAAGATAGATGTCATATCTATAGTCTCAGAATACTTGGAGCAAGAAGTGTGTGGGAAGCAACGAACTGTGGGAAGGAACCTGAAAACATCAAGGCATCTGGTTGTATTTTTCTTCCACATTATTTAATATAGTGACATGCTTCTTTCCCATAAAATCATTCTCATTTTATTGCATGACTCATTGATCACATGCATAGGTTGTCATTGAATATACTATTGTTCTGTTCACATTGGTTAGTTTGTGTTTCATTGCAGGATCAATATCACAAGAGCACCGGAGAGAAGTACGAACAACAAAGACCTAAGGAAGTGAAACTTAAAGGTATGTCTCTTATCTTTTGTTCAATAGTAAGTTCGATGTTCAGAGCCTAGGGAAAGCGCCATGTTTTGTCTTGTTTTGTTCTAGATCCAGGTGCATCTAGGGAGATTATTTCATATTGTCATTTACCAATTTATCCTGCAATAATAGGCCAAATAATCCATTACCACTTGTAGACAAAATCTAAGAACATTGCATAAGTATGTATGCCTATATCGGAACTCGAATACCTTTTGAGCAAGAGGTTTCCTTGATCCACTTTCCTTGTTTGTTTTAACTTGCAAAAAGAGAACTGATGATAGGTTTAGTAAACTAAGATAAGTATTTAATGGAAATCAAATAGTAAAAAAAAGATGAGACATTACTTAGCTTGAATTTGGCAAAGAACCAGATCACCAGTTGTTCTTGTGTGACAATTTGTTCACAATCCAAAGGGGGAGAAGTGGACCCAAATTCAGTAGATGGGTACCCTCGCAAAACAAAACAGGGCCCCATCATTAATTTAATGTAACTATAAATAATTATTTTGTATACACAGAGCATAAGTTATGATTCATAGAGTGATAAAGTAAACACATAGAGCACAATTACGAATTCCCCACAGAGGGTAAATATTGGTTTTGTATACACATAGCATAAGTTATGATTTATATAGTGATAAAGTAAATACACATAGCACAATTATGAATCCCCATAGAGGGTAAATAATGCTTTTGTATACACAGAGTTTAAGTTATGATTTTTACAGAGTTAAAATAAACACAAAGAGTACAATTACAAATCCACACAGAGGGTAAACAATGCTTTACACAGTGTAGTATAATTACATAGAGCATAAATTTACAAATTATACAAAGGATTAACACTTCTATCTATAATTACATGGGGAAAAATTATGAATCCCCCATAGAGGGTAAGTACCACATTGCCATGCACATAGAATGAATTACGATTTACAAAATGTTGATATATATATTACACGGTGTAATCACAAATCCCCACAGAGGGTAAATAACACATTTTCATACATAGAGAATGAATTATGATTTACAGAAGGATGATATATATTTTACACATAACGAAATCAGGAATCCCCACAGCAGGTAAAAAACTCTTTTGCATACATAGAACATGAATTACAATCTAGCAGGTGTTAATATATGTTACACATCGTAATTATGAACCCCACCGAGGGTGAGTAACATTTTTGTATATACAGAGCATAAGGCATGATTTACACAGTGTTGAGGTATTCCTCACAGAGCGTAATTATGGATCCCCATAGGGGTAAATGACGCTATTGTACACACAGGGCATAAATTATGATCCCCATCGAGTGTTAACATAGTTTACACAAATCTTAGTTACAAATTCTCATGGAGGGATTTACACTATGATTTATAATTTGACATAGGAAAAAACCCATGAAAACTTCCATAGAGGTTTTATTCTACCCAGAATATAAATGGAGGGATTTCCCACAAAGGGTTATTGAATATGTATATATGTGTAAATGGTAACCATGAAAATCTCTAC
Source organism: Picea glauca (assembly GCA_000966675.3). Taxonomy (NCBI): domain Eukaryota; kingdom Viridiplantae; phylum Streptophyta; class Pinopsida; order Pinales; family Pinaceae; genus Picea; species Picea glauca. Next base: position 196,892 of record JZKD02S1627365.1, on the reverse strand, counting down.
ATAGTTTTACAATAGATGCGTTGGGAAGGAAACAGACCAGGGTTCGACCCTTAAACCATTTTGGGCCATGAAAGAAACATAACAAGTATGAGTAGAAGAATAACAGACACCCGAGGAAAACGAAATAGCCTCCAGACCCGAACCTTAAACACTGAGTAAGAGAGAGAAATATGGGTAGTTTTCCTATCAACCCCTCTTACATTACATGAACAGAGTATCTATTCACAACAAACATAAGCAATGACAATTATCTTACGTACCTTGTACATAAGAAGAGCCATAGATGTGTTTCCTCCTCCCATTTTGTTTCACGTTTCAATGCAAATACAAATTGTTACAAGAGAAAATGGAAAACAATGGACGGTCTTTACCTCAGGGCCTCATTAGAGGATTAATGCCGTAGGTATGTGCCAGTACCCTTTCCATGTGAAACCATGGATATGGCAAGTCTACATTAGACACGGTGGCCAAAGTGTAAAGTTCAGGAGGTAGAGTTCAGGTCTCCATTAATGGATTAGCCAGGGTTTAAATTCCTAAGGGATATGGACTGATGTATGTTCGACACACTGGCCACACTTAGAGGGGTTGTTGAATGAGTGTGGGGCTATTTTTAACTTTTCCCTTTCACAAACTTCTTAGTTAGAAATCATCATTTACTCATTACTTATTAATGCCATTCATAATTAGTCAAATGTAAATATACATCAACAACAGATATCAACAACATATATCATCAATAGGTCATCACCACAAGGAACACAAAGAACACAATATTTATGTACAACTTAATTTTTATTACGGCCTACAATCCTTGGGTTATCAGCAACAACTAAATAGAGTACAACTCTACAAGATAACCAAATCTATAATGCAAGACTCAACTTACACCCTCAACACCAACTGAGATGAGGCAACAATCCTCAACAGATATCAATCTGTCAACAGGTACGTGAAAACTTTCTGTAGTGCAGCACACGTATGTACATTCCCTACCAGTAGTACAACTCACGTATGTATGTGGCCAGTCTATACTACAACCTGCGTATCACTACTGAGTTACTTAGTTTTTTCTCTTCAAGATGAACTTAGATCCTCTGCAACCTTCAATCACATTCTCTTCTGTCTCTCACTGTCCAATATGACCCATAAACAATCACAACACATCCTATCTCTCCAACACTTACTCATGCTCCTCAACCGTACAATATGAATGCTACTCATCATGTATAAGGAATCAACATACTACAAAAATTGTATCAGTAATGAATAATAAGATTGTTTCTCACTCCATCAACCAACACAAACCAAATAACAACAACCATATTGAGAATACCTTAAGAATTCACCACACCAGAGCTTCAAGAAAAACAATCAAGACAACAATGTAACCATACTAGAGATTCTATGGTAGATCTGAGCCCATAGAATGCAGATCTGGAACTTGCTTTAGTCTTCAAAATCCTGGCACCAACTCACACACAAGTCTTCATGACTTCATCCATTGTACGCTCTTTGTCCTCATTCATCTCGCATATGTACGCACCCTGGCTCACTGCAGCTCGCATATACCTCATAAACTAGGGTTTCTAAACTTCCAAAACTTTTTTTGTCATGATCTCAGACTTACCGAAACTTTGATGCGTCCATGAGATTCTCTAGACAATCTCTCTCTCATAATAGATCTTCAATACATTCTTAAGAGATGTATTTCACAAGAGACCATTGCCTCTTGTTTATACTTTCCAAGTATCTTTCTTAGAAGCATTTTCTAGGTCACTTAACCCATTTTCCTCATTTTAGGGTTAACCCACTTTTGACCACTTTCCATAATTAGAAGGTTCTCCATTACTTTATTATTTAAATAATCCTCCTTGACTTTGTCACTTCACTTTATCATTTAAATAATCCTCCTTGAATTTTTCACTTCACTTTTTTATTTAAATAATCCTTCTTGAGTTTGTCACTTAACTTTATCATTTAAATGATGATTTCTTATTTGCAATATCTTTGACTTCTTTGACCTTTTGGGGTTGCAAGCCAACATATGAGGGTCCTCCAACTTCATAGGGCCATAACTCTCAAACCATGAGGAGTTATGTGGAATTCCACATACCACTGGAAATGGCATGACAAACACTATCCATCTAGGATAGTTTCACTAACAAATTCACTGATATGCATCTCATTATTCCACATAGTATTTCAACACTCAACCATATTTCATTATGACAAACACTATCCATCTAAGATAGTATTTCAACACTCAACCATATATCACCATCATACATATAAATATGTATGCCATCATGTAATCATGACGACCTACAACAAACCATGTTAGATACTATAATAAACATTGCCAGATCCTGCAACACAAGTTATACCATCACATCAAATTGCAACCCATGCACATAGTACTTTTCCCAAGGATTTACCACATAGACACAGCCTATTATACAGAAAAATCATGTAGTAAATGACCTATTCAAGGTCAGCCTGCATATGTACATGATTGTTACCACCGTAACCCACGTATGGTTATGAAGATGACAAACTTGAGCTTCCCTTAAGTCTTCCATTCTTCTCTGGTTGTTCAATCTTCTTCACCCACTTTTGAATGTATCCTTGCTTCTGTGGAATGCCACTCTAGAGAAATCTCTCATTCTTTGACACTAGTTGGTAACATCCCCATCCTTAAACAGGCCGGGCCATGCTACTCTAGGGAACACTTTCATTCCCTTATTGCGGAACATACGGTAACATACCTAGTAATTAATTGAGCTATGCCACATAAATTTTCTCTTCAAACTACATGAAACTTAAACATAGACATATAGCACTTTTGCAGAATCATTACATACAAACATAAACAAACAATTACATTATGTAATATACGACTTTAGACTGAAATAATAGTAACCTCATATATACAACATTTACAGGGAAATACCCATAACATACAGGAAATTATAATCACATATATGATAACCCGTAACATAAGAACATAATTAACAATGCAACATATAACTTTATCATATGATTGGTACTTATCTTGGAAATATTTCCACCAACTGTGTACAGACTGTCCACGAACCTCCCATCCTTAGACTAAATTGTTCATCACTCTCAACACTGAGTCACCCTCGAGCTGGGACTGAACTCCACCTGAGTAAAGCATTCCTAACCAGGCTAAGGCTCATGGACAAAAGGTAAGATTCTATCTTAGGTGCTCACTAAACTTACAGCCTATAGCCTCTCATTCCCCACATGCATGTCCCACCCAAGGAAGTGTGCCCCTTCTATGCTCAACAGTCCCTCGGCTACCCCACTTCCCTTCCAGGGCTTTAGCAACAAGTTGGAACAGAATTCTCAGAGAACTGTAGCTACAATTTAGCACCTTTGGGAATCAATCCACACCAATTCTCTTTCTTAGAGAATTGATCACGGGCCTAAAAACCCACTTCTTCAATCCCGCTCCAAGATAACCAGGTACACCAACTGAAAAATGCTATGGGAACAGGCTCAGATATGGTAAAATGGATGTCTCAAGGATAACTGACTGCTTGAGTGAAAATGGTCATGGAATCATTGAATGGATAATTGAGTGATTGAAGGAATCATCGTGAAACTGATCATGGTAGTGATGGTGAGAATGATGCTCAAGCTGCTGGTAAAAGTCCCTGTGAAAAGTGAAAATGGTCATGGAACCATTGACTAGATAACTGAGTAATGGAAGGAATCATTGTGCAACTAATCGTGATAATGATGGTTAGAATGATGCTCAAGAAGCTGGTAAGAATCCCTGTGAAAAGTGACCAAAAGAGTTAAGTCTTCACGATATGAATGCATGTCCCCATCTTGACACTTGTCATATCGGAAGCTACTTTGGTCCACTTGTCCCCAGCTTTAGAATTTAGGATAAATAATTATCCATACTTTATGCTTTAGGAAATATTAATATAATATTCCCTTTTTGGCTTAAGCTCTCTAGCTTAGCCCTTTCCCTTCACTTTTGGCCCTCCCTTTCTCTAACTAGTAAAGTTCAGTCCCCCATATTTTTTATCGTGGTCAGTCTACATGGAGTGATGTATTTTATATTAATCATGAGACATGTACAAAATAGGCGCGTTGGACTTTAACATCTAGGTGTTTCTACCTAATACCAAAACAGAAGAATCCCAACTTATATTAAATGGCTCACCAACCTATAGCACATATCATATACATCAGGCTCATTGTCCTCCATACTGTGTGCACTTTAGTTACTATGCACACTTTAGTTACTATGCGCGGTATCCAGGAATGTGCATACTACATCATTTTACTGTGCAGTTCATGCACACACTATGCCATGGGAAGTGCATTACAAAATGATTTCAAAACAACTCACTAGCTTAAGTACACTTATATGAAATTTACAATTGGGTTCGATCAAGGGATATTACAATCCCCTCCCCTTATTTATGCACTGTCCCCAGTGCATCATACACCCATATACAACAGATTTTTCAAAAATCTTCAAAAAGATGCAGGTATTTCGTCTGCATTTCATCCTCATGCTCGCAAGTAGCATCCTTAGGACCGTACTAGGTCTATTGAACCTTTACAAGCCCTATGGCTCGGTTCCGGAGCTGCTTGACTTTCCGGTCCAAAATGGGCATCAGATGCACTTGGAAAACACCTTCTTGCTCCACCTGAATCACATTCCAATCAATAACATGATTAGCATTAGGTATATATTTATTTAGCAATGATACATGGATGACATTATGAACAGACATAGATGCAGGCAGTGCAATCATATTCAACTAGACCAATCCTCTATAGGATTTCAAATGGCCCACAAAATCTAGCTGCCAACTTGGCGCAGCTTCCTAGCTTCAGAGAACTCCTGTTAGATTTCACTTTCAGGAAAACATGATCACCCACTTTGAATTCTATGTGGTTTCTATTCTTATCGGCATAACGTTTCTTTCTGTCTCGGGCATCTTTTAAATTCTACTTAATTTTTATCATTTGGTCCTCCATCTCCTTGAGCAACTCTGGCCCAACTACTATCCTATCAACTAGATTATCCCAAATCACTGGAGTATTGCACTTTCTTCCATAAAGTGCTTCAAATGGGCTCATTTTCAATGATGCCTGGTACCCATTGTTGTAAGAAAATTCTACCAAGTGTAGGTAGTCATCCAATTTCAATGGTTTGTCCATCACATACATTCTCGGTATATCTTCTATTACTCTATTCACCCTCTTTGTCTGTCCATCAAAATCAGGATGATAAGATGTACTAAAGTTCATATTTGTTCTAAATCCTTTGAACAATCCTTTCTAGAAATTTGAGGTGAATTTTGGGTCTCTATTAGACACAATTGTTTTAAGTATTTTGTACAATCGTGCCACTTCCTTCATAAAAATATCAGCAACATCTATTGCCTTGTGAGTAGCTTTCAGTGGAATAAAATGGGTAGCTTTTGTAAGCCATGATCGAATCATATAGCTTTCCTGTTCTAGAAAATCCCGTAATAAAATCCATTGTCACCACTTCCCACTTCCATTCAGGAATGGGTAAAGGTTGCAACAACCTTCTTGGGTGCCTATTCTCAGCTTTAACTTTCTGGCATTCCATACATCTAGTGATGTATTTAGTGATCTCTATCTTCATACCTGGAAAAAAGTAATGTCTCTTGATTGATGCCACGGTTTTATGATATCCAGGGTTCCCTACATAAGGAACATTATGCATTTCATGCAAAATCATACGTTTCAAGTCCTAGACATTTGGAACCAAAAATATGTTCTTGCGCAACAATATTCCATCTATTCCCAAATTATAATTATGCACCTTTTGTGCCATCTTACCCTACTGTATCATTACTACCAATTCTCTGTATTGCAAATATGCATTTGCAGCCTCCATAATTTTTCTTTCAATATCAGTCTGATACATGCGAATGGTTGTAGCATGTAATTCATGCACCTTCCTGCTGAGTGCATCAACCATTTTATTCTCTTTCCCCTTGATATGCTTTATATAAAAGTCATATTCTCTTAGAAATTCTAACCATTTTCTTTGCCTAGCATTTAGATTTGGCTGATCAAATAAATATTTCAGACCATTGTGGTCTATTCTTAGCTCAAACCTCTTTCCCATGAGGTAGTGTCTCCATTTCCTCAAGGCATGAACTATGGCTGCCAACTCCAAATCATGAGTAGCATAGTTTCTTTCATGATCCTTCAACTTGCTTGATTCATAACATATGACAAACCCATTTTGAATAAGGACTCCACCAAGTCCTTCATTACATGCATCAGTGCATACTATGAAGTCTTCATTTGGTTCTGCGATCCTTAATATTGGATCACTTGTCAATAATTTTTTCAAGTGTTGTAAACACTTCTCGCAATCCAGTGAAACTTCACTCCTATCCTTTGAAAGGAAGTGATTGGGTGTGCAATCTTTGAGAATCCTTCAATAAATATTCTATAGTAGCCTGCAAGACCCATGAATGATCTCACCTCTATCACATTCTTTGGCGCTGACCATTTTCTAATGGCCTCTATCTTCTCAGGACTAACTGCTATCCCATTCTTTGAAATGATATGCCCCAAATAATGAATTTGTTTTTGATAAAATGAGCACTTGCTCAAATCGGCATACAATTGATGCTCCCATAATACTTTCAACACCATCCTCAAATGATGTTCATGCTCTTCCTCTGACTTGGAATATATAAGAATGTCATCTAAAAAGACAATGACAAACCTATCCAAATACTCTCAGAAAACACCATTCATTAAGCACATGAAAACAACTAGTGCATTTGACAACCCAAATGGAACCACTGTGAACTCATAATGACCATACCTTGTCCTAAAGGTGGTCTTTCTTATATCTTTTTCTTTAATCCTTACCTGATGGTATCCTGATCTAAGATCTATCTTTGAAAATATATTTGCAGCCTTCAATTGATCAAAGAGGTCATCAATCCTTGGCAGAGGATACGTGTTCTTAACAGTCACTTTATTCAAGTGTCTGAAGTCAATGCACAACCTATTCCATCTTTCTTTCTCACAAACAAGATTGGGGCACCCCAAGGTTACACACTTGGCCATATATACCCCTTCTTCAGAAGTTCTTCGAGCTGCATTTACAACTCCTTCAATTCAGGTGTACTCATTCTATAAGGAGTCTTTGATATTGGCGTTGTTCCAGGCATTAAATTTATAGAGAAATCAATGTCTCTCCTTGGGGGTAGTCCAGGTACCTCCTTGAACACATCTTCAAAATCTTCTAGAATTGCATAATCTTCCAAATTTGGCACCTTATCTCTAGGTGTCTCCACCAAATGAGCTGCAATTATTTGACACCCATTTCTGTAACATTTCTTCAGCTGCAATGCTGAAATTTCTCTAATGGTTACTACCCTGAGAATTCCCTGTACTTTCCTTGGTTTCCCTTCCTCATCCAGACAAGTAAATTCTTTGTTGTGACATTCTAAGAGAGTGTGATGTTGGTCCAACCAATGCATCCCAATTAGATAGTCATAGGAACCTAAAGGCAATATGTTTAAATATTCCTTGGTGTTCAGTCCATTCATGTCTATGAGGCATGACTTAACCATCTCATTAAATTTTCTTCTGGCTCTAGTAGCCAGTTGCACCAACCAGTATTTCCCATACCTGCTTCTTGGAAATTGAAAACTTTCCACCATCTTAGGGTCTATATAACTATGACTAGCTCCTTAATCAATTAAAATAGAAATGGTTTGGTTGTTGATCATACCTTCCACTTCAATCATGTGGGACCAATACTCTACTTGCTTGTTGTCTAGGGATGCATAAATCCTTGGCACATATTTTCCCATGTCCTCCACTGTTTCAGCTTGTTGTACATTGTGAACATCCCTAACATACAGGAAAATACCCATAACATACAGGAAATTATAATCACATATATGATAACCCGTAACATAAGCACATAATTTACAATGCAACATATAACTTTATCATGTGATTGGTACTTATCTTGGAAATATTTCCACCAACTGTGTACAGACCGTCGACGAACCTCCCAGCCTTAGACTAAATTGTTCATCACTCTCAACACTGAGTCACCCCCAAGCTGGGACTGAACTCAACCTGAGTAAAGCATTCCTAACCAGGATAAGGCTCATGGACAACAGGTAAGACTCTATCTCAGGTTCTCACTAAACTAACAGCCTACAACCTCTCATTCCCCACATGCATGTCCACCCAAGGAAGTGTGCCCCTTCTATGCTCAATAGTCCCTCGGCTGCCCCACTTCCCTTCCAGGGCTTCAGCAATGGGCCGAACAGGAAGTCTTAGAGCACTGTAGCTGCAGTTTAGCACCTTCGGGAATCAATCCCCAACAATTCTTTGGCTCAAAGAATTTTTCACGGGCCTGACAACCTGCTTCTTCAATCCCACTCCAAGCTAACCAGGTACACCAACCGAAAAATGATATGGGAACAAGATCAGATATGGTGAAATGGATCTCTCAAGGATAACTAACTGCATTAGTGGAAATGGTCATGGAATCATTGACTAGATAACTAAGTAATGGAAGAAATCATTGTGCAACTAGTCGTGATAGTGACGGTTAGAATGATGCTCAAGAAGCTGGTAAGAATCCCTGTGAAAAGTGACCAAAAGAGTTAATTCCTCACGATATGAATGCATGTCCCCAACTTGACACTTGTCATATCAGAAGCTACTTCGGTCCACCTGTCCCCAGCTTTAGAACTTAGGATAAATAATTATCCATACTTTATGCTTTAGGAAATATTAATATAATATTCCCTTTTTGGCTTAATCTCTCTAGCTTATCCCTTTCCCTTCACATTTGGCCCTCGCTTTCCCTAACTAGTGAAATTCAATCCCCCATATTTTTTATCGTGGTCAGTCTGCGTGCAGTGATGTATTTTATATTAATCATGAGACATGTAAAAAATAGGCGCATTGGCCTTTAACATCTAGGCGTTTCGACCTAATACCAAAATAGAAGAATCCCAACTTATATTAACTGGCTCACCAGACTATAACACATATCATATACACGAGGATCATTGTCCTCCATACTATGTGCACTTTAGTTACTGCGCACACTTTATCTACTATGCGCGATATCCGGGAATGTGCATACTACATCATTTAAATGCGCAATTCATGCACACACTATGCCATGGGAAGTGCATTAAAAAATGATTTCAAAACAACTCACTAGCTTAAGTACACTTATATGACATTTACAATTGTGTTCGATCAAGGGATTTAACAATCCCCTCCCCTTATTTATGCACTGTCCTCAGTGCATCATACACCCATATAAAACAGAGTTTTCAAAAATCTTCAAAAAGATGCGGGTATTTTGTGTGCATTTCATCCTCATGCTCCCAAGTAGCGTCATCAGGACTGTACCAGGTCTATTGAACCTTTACAAGCCCTATGGCTTGGTTCCGGAGCTGCTTGACTTTCCAGTCCAAAATGCGCATCAGATGCACTTGAAAAACACCTTCTTACTCCACCTGAATCACATTCCAATCAATAACATGATTAGCATTAGGTATATATTTATTTAGCAATGATACATGGAAGACATTATGAACAAACATAGATGCAGGCAATGCAATCATATTCAACTAGACCAATCCTCTATAGGATTTCAAATGGCCCACAATATCTGGCTGCCAACTTGGCGCAGCTTCCTAGCTTCAAAGAACTCCTGTTAGCTTTCACTTTCAGGAAAACATGATCACCCACTTTGAATTCTATGTGGTTTCTATTCTTATCGGCATAACATTTCTTTCTGTCTTGGGCATCTTTTAAATTCTACTTAATTTTTATCATTTGGTCCTCCATCTTCTTGAGCAACTATGGCCCAACTACTATCCTATCAACTAGATTATCCCAAATCAGTGGAGTATTGCACTTTCTTCCATAAAGTGCTTCAAATGGGCTCATCTTCAATGATGCCTGGTACCCATTGCTGTAAGCGAATTCTACCAAGTGTAGGTAGTCTTCCCATTTTGATGGTTTGTTCATCACATACATTCTCAGTATCTCTTCTATCACTCTATTCACCCTCTCTGTCTGTCCATCAGAATCAGGATGATAAGATGTACTAAAGTTCATATTCGTTCTGAATCCTTTGAACAATCCTTTCTAGAAATTCGAGGTGAATTTTGGGTCTCTATCAGACACAATTGTTTTAGGAATTTTGTACAATCGTGCCACTTCCTTCATAAAAATATCAGCAACATCTATTGCCTTGTGAGTAGCTTTCAATGGAATAAAATGGGTAGCTTTTGTAAGCCATGATCGAATCATATAGCTTTCCTGTTCTAGAAAATCCCATAATAAAATCCATTGTCACCACTTCCCACTTCCATTCAGGAATGGGTAAAGGTTGCAGCAACCCTGTTGGGTGCCTATTCTCAGCTTTAACTTTCTGGCATTCCATACATCTAGTGATGTATTTAGTGATCTCTCTCTTCATACCTGGAAAAAAGTAATGTCTCTTGATTGATGCCATGGTTTTCTGATATCCAGGGTTCCCTACATAAGGAACATTATGCATTTCATGCAAAATCATATGTTTTAAGTCCTAGACATTTGGAACAAAAATTATGTTCTTGCGCAACAGTATTCCATCTATTCCCAAATTATAATTATGCACCTTTTGTGTCATCTTACCCTACTATAGCATTACTACCAATTCTTTGTATTGCAGATATGCATTTGCAGCCTCCAGAATTTTTCTTTCAATATCAGTCTGATACATGCGAATGGTTGTAGCATGTAATTCATGCACCTTCCTGTTGAGTGCATCAACCATTTTATTCTCTTTCCCCTTGATATGCTTTATATAAAAGTCATATTCTCTTAGAAATTCTAACCATTTTCTTTGCCTAGCATTTAGATTTGGCTGATCAAATAAATATTTTAGACCATTTTGGTCTGTTCTTAGTTCAAACCTCTTTCCCATGAGGTAGTGTCTCCATTTCCTCAAGGCATGAACTATGGTTGCCAACTCCAAATCATGAGTAGCGTAGTTTCTTTCATGATCTTTCAACTTGCTTGATTCATAACATATGACAAACCAATTTTGACTAAGGACTCCACCAAGTCCTTCATTACATGCATCAGTGCATACTATGAAGTCTTCATTTGGTTCTGCGATCCTTAATATTGGATCACTTGTCAATAAATTTTTCAAGTGTTGTAAACTCTTCTCGCAATCCAGTGTCCAATGAAACTTCACTCCCGTCCTTTGAAAGGAGGTGATTGGTTGTGCAATCTTTGAGAATCCTTCAATAAATCTTTTGTAGTAGCCTGCAAGACCCATGAATGATCTCACCTCTGTCACATTCTTCGGCGCTGACCATTTTCTAATGGCCTCTATCTTCTAAGGACCGACTGCTATCCCATCCTTTGAAATGATATGCCCCAAATAATGAATTTGTTTCTGATAAAATGAGCACTTGCTCAAATCGGCATACAATTGATGCTCCCGTAATACTTTCAACACCATCCTCAAATGATGTTCATGCTCTTCCTCTGACTTGGAATATATAATAATGTCATCCAAAAAGACAATGACAAACCTATCCAAATACTCTCAGAAAACACCATTCATTAAGCACATGAAAACAACTAGTGCATTTGACAACCCAAATGGAACCACTGTGAAATCATAATGACCATACCTTGTCCTAAAGGTGGTCTTTCTTATATCTTCTTCTTTAATCCTTACTTTATGGTATCCTAATCTGAGATCTATCTTTGAAAATATATTTGCAACCTTCAATTGATCAAAGAGGTCATCATTCCTTGGCAGAGGATACATGTTCTTAACAATCACTTTATTCAACTATCTGAAGTCAATGCACAACCTGTTCCATCTTTCTTTCTCACAAACAATACTGGGGCACCCCAAGGTGACACACTTGGGCATATATACCCCTTCTTCAGAAGTTCTTCAAGCTGCATTTACAACTCCTTCAATTATGGTGTACTCATTCTATAAGGAGTCTTTGATACTAGCGCTGCTCCAAGCATTAAATTTATAGAGAAATCAATGTCTCTCCTTGGGGGTAGTCCAGGTATCTCCTTGAACACATCTTCAAAATCTTCTAGAATTGCATAATCTTCCAAATTTGGCACCTTATCTCTAGGTGTCTCCACCAAATGAGCTGCAATTATTTGACACCCTTTTCTGTAACATTTCTTCAGCTGCAATGCTGAAATTTCTCTAATGGTTACTGCCCTGAGAATTCCCTGTACTTTCCTTGGTTTACCTTCCTCATCCAGACAAGTAAATTCTTTGTTGTGACATTCTAAGAGAGTGTGATGTTGGTCCAACCAATCCATCCCAATTAGATAGTCATAGGAACCTAAAGGCAAGATGTTTAAATATTCCTTGGTGTTCAGTCCATTCATGTCTATGAGGCATGACTTAACCATCTCATTAACTTTTCTTCTAGCTCCAGTAGCCAGTAGCACCAACCAAGATTTCCCATACCTGCTTCTTGCAATTGAAAAATTTCCACCATCTTAGGGTCTATATAACTATGACTAGCTCCTGAATCAATTAAAATAGAAATGGTTTGGTTGTTGATTATACCTTCCACTTCAATCATGTGGGACCGATACTCTGCTTGCTTGTTTTCTAGGGATGCATAAATCCTTGGCACATATTTTCCCATGTCCTCCACTGTTTCAGCTTGTTGTACATTATGAACATCCTTACCTTTTTCACCTCTATTAAGACAATATTTGAACCTATGATCTCCTTTACAACCCCAACATTGCATAGGTGGCTTCCTTGGCCCTTGACTCCATGTGTCAATCATTCTGGGTTCTTTAGGCATTTGTTGTCCTTGTGGATATTTAATGAAGAATGGTGGCTTAGCTCCCTTCTTCCACTAATATATCTTGAATTTCTTATTGTCTTCCCAAGCCTTTTGGAAAGCTGGCCTTTCTTTCTGTTGATCATATAGGCATTTAGCTCGCCTTATGGCCTCTTCTAATGTCTTAGGATCATCATACTATATTTTTTCATTGATGAACAATGGAAATCCACTCAAATACCTTTGAATTTTGACTGTCTCATCCTTGATGAAAGAGACATACTTCAACAGTTCCAAAAACCTTCTCTCATATTCATCTATGGTCATACTTCCAAGATTGAGTTCAAATAACTCTTTCATTTTCTTGTCATGGTATCTCTTAGTCAAGTATTTCTTCTCAAAATACTTCTTGAATTCCCTCCAAGTAACACTTTTCTCTTCAATGTGTTGCACCTGCACAAGTTGATCCCACCACATGGAGGCATTTCCTTTGAGTTGATAGATAGCAATTCTACCTTTTGCATGAGAAGAATAGTTATGAAATTGAAAATACTTTCTCATGCCCAACAACCATGTTTATGCATATTCATCCTTCTTGTGCTCACCATAAAATGTAGGAGGTTTGATTTTGTTCAATTCTCCTCGTAGCTCATCCACCCCAGACCTCTTATACCTTCTGACAAGGGATAGACTTGAGTTGTTTCTTGCTCTCTTATTAGAATGCCTTGGGGAATGGTGGTGATGTCTACTAACACCTTTTGATTTTCTTTTCTCATCTGAAGGCTTGTGAGTTCCATATTCACTTGAGCCACTCTCCTTAACCAATTTCTTTTCTATTATGTTCAAACCCTCCAATAAGTTCATGTTGAAGTCATCTTACTTCTCTTTGGCTCTCATGAGACTTTCATTATCAGATTTATGGCTTTGGACATCCTTCTGCAAATTCTTAATGGTCTCATGCATATTCATGTTTTCATTCCTTTCTTCAACATGTCTGTTGGAGTTCGTTTCTTCAATTCCCAAATGGAAATCCACCTGTCTACTCTCATCTTGCTGATTGTAATTCCCCTGTGCTTCTTCCATTCCTATGGAATCGGCACTGGTCTGATCTGATCTAATCATTGTTATTCTGAAAAAAATGAATCCATCGAAACTTATTAGGCTAACAGTTCAATAATTCATGAAAAATATGAACCATTTTGGTTCAATATATACATCTAAATTATCTCTCCTAATCTCCTGGTGTTATCACCATGATAATTCTAGATAATACCTAAGTCTTCAAATCATAGACACACAGTGCCTTCAGAGATACATCTGTGCAAAAAGGTGGTTTACCAAAACCACTTTCACCAAGACACGGTATCATGTGTCTCAACTTGTCAAATCCACCACTCATGGAGTGGGCAACGGCTAGTCAGATCACCCCGCTTCACTTGTTTGGTACTTTACAACCATGTGACATCAGTTGAATGCCGCCATGTAATGAACTCAAAAGCTAATCATTTGAGATGGATTAGCTGAGCATGGCCACCCAACGCTCTTGTACGTAATCCGTCTGTGCTTCATAATTGGAATTCCTTTTAATTAATTCTTCGATGTGGTTGTGTGTTTCATTTTCTTCTAATATTATGAAAATTAAACTCAAACTCATCGCCTTCCAAACAACTTCGCCTGCACTAAAATTCGACCTGTACATCCATATTTCTCATGCATAGCAACATCACAAGGTAAAACTCTTTTCTGCGCACCTATTCATTTCTTCTTCGTCGCGTTGACAACTTGCACGCACTACTTTTGCGTTGTGCACCAATATCCACTGCGCACATCTTTGTTATCATGCACCGATACTCCACATGCATTTCTCCCTATGCATTGCACCATGTCAAAGTTCAATATGTTCCATCGCTCACAATTATCTGCGCGCACCGTTGAATACACTATCGCGAAACAACTTATACTCATACTATGCGCATACCAACAAAACTCCTCTGTGTTATGCAATACTTGTGCACCCCATGTGCACATTAATATGTGCATGCTCACCGCGCAAGGATAAATTCAGCATGTGCATCCACACATAACAATATTTTGCACGACGCCACAATTTACCGCAAACACTTGCACGTTAATGTTTTCTGCGCGGTGCCAAAATTTACCGTGCACAGTTGCACACCAACATTTTCCATGGACGCTCTATGACTTGAATTTTGGTCACTTCGAAGTTACTCTTCTGTGAATATTTGCTTCAACTGAACCCCTCTGGCCCATCTAGGCTCAGTGTTGAAACTGAAGCTTTGATACGAATTTGTAATGTCCCTCGTCCACCCACATGCCAGAGAATGCCACTCCAGAGCAATCTTTCATGCTCTAACACCAGTTGGTAACATCCCTAGCCTTAAACAGGTCGGGCCATGCTAATCTAGGGAACACTTTCATTCCCTTATTGCGGAACATACGGTAACTTACCCAGTAATCAACTGAGCTATGCCACATTAATTTTCTCTTCAAACTGTATGCAACTTAAACATATACATACAACACTCTTGTGGAATATTTACATATAAACATAAACAAAAAGTTTCATTTTGTAATATATGAGTTTATACTGAAATAACAATAACCACATATATGTAGCATATACAGGGAAGTACCCATAACATACATGCAATTATAATCACATATATGACAACCCGTAACATAACCACGTAATTAACAATGCATAATATAATTTTATCATACGATTGGTACTTATCTTGGAAAGATTGCCACAAACTACATACAGACCATCCATGAACCTCCCAGCCTTAGACTACACTGTTCATCACTCTCAACAGTGAGTCACCCCAGAGTTGGGACTGAACTCAGCCCAAGTAAAGGGTTCCTAACTAGGCTAAGGCTCATGGACAACAAGAAATACTATGTCTCAGGTGCTCACTCAACTAACATTCTACAACCTCTCATTCCCCACATGCCTGTCCCACCTAAGAAAGTGTGCCCCTTCTCTTCTCAATAGTCCCTCGGCTACCCCACTTCCCTTCCATGGCTTTAGCAACAGGTTGGAACAGAATTCTCAGAGAACTGTAGCTACAATTTAGCACCTTTGGGAATCAATCTCCAACAATTCTCTTTCTTAGAGAATTGCTCACGGGCCTGACAACCCACTTCTTCAATCCCGCTCCAAGATAACCAGGTACAGCAATTGAAAAAGGCTATGGGAACACGCTCAGATATGGTAAAATGGATGTCTCAAGGATAACTGACTGCTTGAGTGAAAATGGTCATGGAATCATTGAATGGATAATTGAGTGATTGAAGGAATCATCGTGAAACTGATCGTGGTAGTGATGGTGAGAATGATGCTCAAGCTGCTGGTAAAAATACCTGTGAAAAGTGACCAAAAGAGTTAAGTCCTCACAATATGAATGCATGTCCCTAGCTTGACACTTGTCATATCGAAAGCTACTTTGTTCCACTTGTCCCCAACTTTAGAACTTAGGATAAATAATTATCCATACTTTATGCTTTAGGAAATATTAATACAATATTCCCTTTTTGGCTTAATCTCTCTAGCTTATCCCTTTCCCTTGAATTTTGGCTCTCCCTTTCACTAACTGGTGAAGTTCAGTCCCCCATCTCTTTTATCGTGGTTGGTCTGTGTGAAAAGATGTATTTTATATTAATCATGAGACATGTACAAAATAGGCGCATTGGCCTTTAACATCTAGGTGCTTCAGCCTAATACCAAAACATAGGCATCCCAGCTTATAATAACTGTCTCACCAGCCTATAACACATATCATATACACGAGGCTCGTTGTCCTCCATACTGTGTGCACCTTAGTTACTGCACGCGGTATCCGGGAATGTACATACCACATCATTTTACTGCGCAGTTCATGCACGCATTATGCCATGTGAAGTGCATTACAAAATGATGTCAAAACAGCTCACCATCTTAAGTACACTTATATTGCATTTACAATTGGGTTCGGCCGAGGGATATTATAGAAAATGTCTCCCTTCCTAACTTCATTCCTTCTTCTATTCATGCTATATGAAGTCCTTATCATGCACTTTCTTCTTATGTTCCAGCAATCCTGGGATTTGTGGCCAAATCCACTATAGCTGTAGCATCTCATGGTGTGACACTGAACAACAATGTGTCCTACTTGATCACATCTCCAACACCTTATGGTGTTATGAAATATTCCATTATTTCTCCTTGCATAATATATGCATTCTAAATATTTGTGACCATATTCATTACATGAATAACATTGACCATGAAAAACACTTTCATACATGTGCTTTGGTGTCCCTCCCTTTTGAGGTGTAAATATGGCTTGTTGATGTCTTCCTTGCTTTGTTCTTTTGAAATTTTCCTTTCCTTATGTATATCGTTGACTTGCAACATTGTCTTCATCCTTTGAAAGTAAGGGAATTACCTCATTCTTCTTTGAGGTGCTTGTTTCATCATTTGTAGCTTCTCTCTTATATCAAAGACCTGATTTATCATTTGGTGATCTTTGAATTTCCAAGATCTCATTCAATATTGTTGAGCTTTCTATAACCATAACAATTGTTTGATGGGATCCAAGTCTGGGGATTTAGCGAGGGACTAAACTAGTGTAGAGATGCGATAGATTGGAGGACGAGGCCACACCTAGCAAAAAAGGGCTAAATCTAGCGCATGCATAGAGTTGACGGGACACGACAAACCACAGATCTTAGGAACCACAGATCAACAGTCAGCAACCATATCGGGTGGAGAAGTAGCGCGGTATTTAAATATTTGAAAGCGGGCCAATGGAAATACCGTGGTTTCGCCTCAAGACCACGTGGCACCACCAGATGCATATTGGGGTGAAAAACGGTCTAACCCAAACTGCTTTGCCTCATCCTCGATGTCAGGAAGTGTATATAAGGAAGGGGACCCTCGTCATTATTTTATGTTTTTCAAATCATTTGAAAATTTGAAAGTGGCACGACCTCTCTAATCGAACCTAAGCTCAACAGTGCACCAAATTCACACGTTTTCCACTCATTTGCAGGTAGTTTTCATCATCACCATGGATCCCTTCATTTTGTCTGAAAAAAGAGCAAGATCCCCCACCAAGCGAAGAAGCCCTAATTGACAGGGACTCTCATGTGTTTTATGCCAAAATAACTGTCTCACCCGTCTCTGTATACAAAGCCAACTTGTTAGATAATGTAGGGAGACAAATACCCTTTCTTGAAGCGGTCCAAGCCTCCATAGTCCCTTACACCATCGAAGTCGCATTCCCTTTCCCAGAATTCATTAGCTGGTGAACTGAGAAATACTCACAGGAAGAGAGGGTTGTTTTAAATAGGTTACGGTCAGAGGTCATGTGTAGAATATATTTCCCATCTGTTTGATACGTCCTTGACATACCAGAGTTCCCTTCCATAGATTATGAACCCTTCGATGAAGAAATGCTAGTCACAGTTTACAAGGAATGTCCCCCCAAGGTCAAAAACCTATTTTTTCAGACAATTGTCAAACCCAAGCAGTATTCTGAGAGTCTATCCCTACCAATGAATGTAAATTCCATGATTATCGAGATCTAATGGGCTTGTTCCATACTCAGTCATATTTTAGGTATAGATAATGACAAATATGTAGTTGAGGTCATATTAGGTTTTCTGTTAACCTTTTTTCAATCAGAATCCAGTCAGTCAGTTTGTATTAGTTTTGATAAATTCATAACTGATAATGTAAACAAACAACTAGTGAACTTCCAATCACTAAGGCACTTCAGGTATTACACATACTTTTTGAATATGTTCCTGGAGACAAACAATAAAGAGTTCCCTGAAGCAACGTTCATCTCCACGAAATGAAAAATAATCACAATGATCATTTTCATAAATAATATCATGTCCATAATTTACATCTTGATCTTCGACACCAGCCTACCAAGAGTCCTAGAGGACATGAAAAGCTACTTACATCCAAATTCATAAAACAAAGTAGGAGATTGGGTGTTGTTCATGCATTCTACAGTAATTTGGGTATATGGTTGTCAAGAGGCATCTTATATTATACCTTTCTTTCTGACACCAAGAGCCTTTTCCCTGGAGTTCATCAGGCAAAGAATCATCTCAGAGACAGATCATTTCATGAAAATCCATAAGGCATCCAACCTGAAATTCCCTTTCATCATAAGACGATTTGTTGTGAAGACCAAATATTTCTTCTCTCGGATACAGGCCAAACTCAAGGAGTTTGGGTTTCCATAGTTGCAAGGTAGAAGATACGATCCACATCAGGTCATATCTAAAAGAATATTGATGCACAAACATGACCCTTATGAACATGAGTATGTGGAAGGCTTTGGAAAATTGGCTGATTTGGAAAATTGTGATGATATGGAATCCATCTTGTAGCCTACTCAAACACAACAAGTGGGGACAACCATACAACAAACTTAGACACAACATACCCCTCAGAAGCTAGAATTCCAAGTTCCCAAATTAATTGTCTACACCAAGAGAAGCATTTCAGAGGCCCTAAGCACTAGCCGTTAGCATAATGCTCCCAAGAAGATAAATATCAAACAATCCCCACAGATAGTAGATATGGAGGAAGAATATCCTAAGGTGAAAGTAATTATGGATATGGTGGAGAGTGGCACCAGCAAGGAGGAAGCTGGTAAAAGAAGCATTCCCCAGAGTGAAAGCAGCTCAAGATATTTCAGTAGTAAGAAGCACATTTTTATTAAAGCACCTGAAGCAATCTACCAATCTAAAGAATATTTAGCAAAGAAATATGTTGTGAAAGAAAGCTTGGCCATGAGTGAAATAAGGGAATTGATACCTGACACTTATGTCTCACATGCAATCTCATTCATTAACCCACTTGCTACATTCATTTACTTGTACATAAATGTAGATGCAAATTCTTGATCTCATTACAAACAATATAAAGAACATCAATTTGATTCGTAAAACTTATAAGAGAAAATAATTTGACATTTGAGAAGTATAACCAGTGCAATAATGAAAATATTTCATTGATGCAGATGCTTACAACAACTGATTGAAGATTTGGCTATGATACCAATTGTCTGCAGGACTGCAATCTTATTTATTTACAAAGACTCCAATGAGAGAAAGATTTGAATATTACAGACTCATGGAAGATATATACTCTTTCTTAATCATATGAATGCTTTTTTTCACCTAATATTTTTCTATTTTTTATTTTAATATAATAGATTCTACAAATTTATTAAATTTCTAAACTAGTGATTATTAATTCTTAACTTATTTTAAATATCAATTTTTAATTTTAATATAAATTTATTTATATGAATATATTGTTTCAAATTCTCAATAAATCATATCCATAGAACATGAATCATAGTCTTAGTGGAATAAACTAAGATAGAAGTGCATAGACCATAAATCATATGTATGTGTGTGACATGATTTAGATGAAGTTGAAAATGAAAATCAAGTGAGGTTTCATTTTTTTAGTCTATACTTTGTAAGAAAAATATCACAAAAAAAACTCAATGAAGCCATGAAAATTTAGAAGGTTGCACAATATCTTAAGCTTATTTTCAAAATAATAAAATTTATATGAAGTTTGAAACAACAATTTTGATAACCTTCAAATCTTAAAAAAGATCTTAAAATAAATTTAAAAATAGATTATACTTATATTTAAATAAAAATGTTAAACTCAAATACAAATACATTTAAAATTTTAGATAATATTTTAAAATAAATTATATTGAAATTAGGAAAATGTTCAACTTAAATACACTTAACACTTTTTTCTCATAAATTTAATTTTAATAAAAATTATAAAACTTATATTCCTTTTAAAAGATTAAAAGAAACATGCATTATGAAATTTAAAAATTTAAAAATTATTTTCATTCAACAATTAAATTATTATTAATGATGAAATAATTAATGAAAAATATATAATACAATTAAAATGAAATATAAATCAATTAAAATATATAATTTATACAATATGTTTGTATAATACATACTAAATATTTTATCATACTCAAATTCTCTTATAATACATTCTAAATATTTTATAATAATCAAAATGTATAACTTACCACCATTGTAATAAACCATAATAAATATGTTTGTATAATACATACTAAATATTTTAATATACTCAAATTCTCTTATAATATATTCTAAATATTTTATAATAATCAAAATGTATAACATACAACCATTGTAATAAACCATAATACAAAGTATAACAAGTATGTAGAGAAAAACAAAATTGTCACGATTCCATGTTTTCATTCTGTTCGAGACGTTTCACCGGACACCTTGAATATTTTATAATAGTCAAAGTGTATAACTTATAAAAAAAAAATTAGGATTACTAATAATACAAAGTATAACCAATGTGTAGGAAAAACAATAAAGAGAGAAACTCTCACAACCCAACACAAGGTTTTCACCCCTGCTCGAGGAGGTGAAACGACTTGGTTAGGGATGAAAACCTTACTAATAATACAAAGTATAACCAATGTGTAGGAAAAACAATAAAGAGAGAAACTCTCACAACCCAACACAAGGTTTTCACCCCTGCTCGAGGAGGTGAAACGACTTGGTTAGGGGTGAAAACCTTCGAGTGTTGACAAAAAGCCTCTTAAAAATGTTGTATAAAAATCCATGAAACTCTTTTCAGCGTAATTAAGTATATATATTATATTTATAATAGTCTTTAATTAAAAAAAATATATCTGAGAGTTGTCCCATGGTACTATATGGATGTCCCATTATAGTTTATGGATGATTGTTTTATGAAGAGAATTATAATGGATGATTGTTTTATGAGCATAAATAATAAATATTTATGTATAATAATGAATATTCAAAATTTAGTAGTCTTAAAATTTGTTTAATTTTCATTTTGTTTTTTTTTAACTTGAAAATTTATGAATATATATAATTT
>JZKD02S1627365.1:134266-174773 GCA_000966675.3 Picea glauca | reverse complement strand
TATATATACTTTAGTAAACTCTACCAATCAAATAACTAACCTTAAAAATAAATTATTATTATTATATAAAAATTAACCATTCAAAATACCATGTTTAATAGTTTTTACATTCTTAAATATTAATATTTACCTACATATAAATGGTGGAGGTAAAATAATCTTAACAACTTTATGGTGGTATTAGATACCTTTATGCGTATCCCATTATTGTATAATTTTACTTAAAAGGCATCAAATGCACTGCCACATAGAAATTGAAATATCAATTGTCGTTGACAAAATACGTATATCAAAATGTCCCATGCAGTGACTCAAAAAAAATAAGACAAGGAAATTGAAAGGTCAATTGTGATTCACAAAAAGGATACGCATATGAAACTGTGAAGGTGTTTAAGAATGTGGAAAGTACGTGTAACGAAAAGGTTAAGTCTATTAAATCTATATGAAATATATACGTAATATAGTGGAATATTCTTTAAATCAATGAATGAGATGGTACCACACCTAAACCTAAAATAACCTAAAATAGAGACGAATCTTTCGTTCCCGCTTGTACGAAAACGTTAATAGATTGGATCTCTATGATAATGCCATGAATATTGCAAAACAAAAGAAAGAAAGTCCGAAAACATCGTAATGACATACCATTCACTATTTTTCAGATCCAACAGTCTAACATCGAAGCAGCAACAACAGCTGGATGCATTTGATAATCGTCATTGACGGCGATGGATTCTCGTGTTTTCAGCAGAACATGGCCTCTCTTATGGTTGGATTATAAAGCAGGCCTTCAGCCAACTTCTTTCTTATGAAGAAAATAGTACTATTGTAATATGAAAATACTAGTGTAATAAATCAATTTTTGATCTTGAAAATACTAGTATAATAAATCAATTTTTGATCTAAAAAAATTAAATTAATTAAATAGTAGTATTGGAATATGAAAATATAATAAAATTGAATAATATGATTGGTTGATAGCAACAACATACTGAAATAAATGCTTGACATAAACATGGTATTGATTTATTTGACTTTCAAGTTTAGTGGGCTTAAAGAAAAACTTACAAGCATTAAATATTTTTTATATCCACAACTATAAAGTGAGTATTATTAAGTTTTTTTTATTTAAATGATTTTTGAAATAACATTTAACTCTATTTTAGTCTTTGTTTTATAGTGGTACTTTGAATAAATATAAGAAAAATATTTGTAATAAATTAGATGTTTATAATAATGAAATAAAAAAATTTACATTTTAATTTAATAATATCAAAATTTGATACTTATTAATACCAGAAATTATAAATATAATTTTAATTTAAATCTTTCTACTTTATAGACGTGTGCCCAGGCTCCAATTTCCTTGATGTTGAAGCTCTCAAAAATCTCTCAAGTTCACAAAACCATACTAAGAAAATTGGAGATGTTTCGTACCCATTCCTAAGCTCCCAAAACATCAGGAATGAATTTTAGAGATGTTGTAGATACCTAGAGTGGTTCCCATGCAACTATGCATTTTTTATTTTATGGCAAGGATTCCCCACAATATTGAAAACCAACTAAGAATACGCAAGGATTTTTTCTCCATTATGGGTATGATTGTTAATAGTGACAAGAGTAATGTCATGATCATTAAATCCAATAAGATCACTTATGATACCTTAGTATATGAAAACAACTTGAAGGAAGTGACTTCATACGAATATCTTGGAATCAATATTCACTACAAGCTCGAGTGGAATTATAGCATTGAAAAAATGATTATTGGGGGACGAAAAACTTATTATGGGTTGGAAAACAATTGTAAATCAACAAATCTTTGGATTTGGGATAAGAAGAAACTCTTCTTTGGGACTCTTGTTACGCCTATCATTATTTACAGATGTGAAGTTTGGGGATAGAGAAAATACAAAGGAATTTATAATCTGTGATCTCAAAATTAAAAGAAATACGCCCTATCCCATCCTCCTCTTAGAGGTAAGCCTCTCCCCCATTCAGAGCATGACTATGACTAGATACCTAATGTATAAGAACAAGTTAAACATTATGGAAGACAAGAGGCTTCCTAAAATTGGTTCAAAATCCAGTTATAACCACCATTGACTCAAGCGAGGATGGAACAAATATGCCCAAGTCTTGGCTAAACTATTAGGGAATCACTGAAGACACAATTTTGCAAAATAAGGATACTACTCAAAATATGAAAATGTGGTTATAGGAAAAAAAAATTAAGGTATTATAAGGATGTAATCAACCCTAATCTATAAGATCAAAATTATCTAGGTTTTGATAAGTTTAAAGAAAAAAATAAGCATTGCTGAGATAAGAACATATTCTCATGCGCTCCATAGTGAAACTCGGAGTTCGTCAATTCCTAAAACACCCTGAGATGAGAGAGTGAGCCACATTTGTGACACTAAGAAGGTTGAATATGAAAAACACTTTCTTTTAGATTATCGAGCCCATACCCAGATTAGATCTCAATTTCAAAATATTTGTCACACTACCAACTTTCCTAACCTTTTAACTCAACAAAACTATGATTATCTTGGAAATATTTTCTTATTGGTCTTTGATCACATAAACACAATTCTAAATATTTGCAAGTAATCCCTTACCCTCTTAAGGTATGATAGACCAATTTGGTGTCAGTGAAAGTTAATCATAATCATCGCCATCATCATGAACCAAATAATAAACTAAATCTTACCATTTTTATTTTTTAATAAATTTTATCTTATCTCTATCTATAATCAATATCTACCCCGAAGGCATTTTTGAAGGGGAGTTACTCTGAGGGCCTTCGTCGTCTATCGAATGCCAATAAAAATTTGCCATATGTTCAGTGATTGACCATTCATCTCCCTCCACTTATCGTATCCTTCACCGACTCTAAGCGGAGGCCTCTTCATCCTAGTTTGCCTAGGAATACCCAAATATGAATGGTGGTCGGAAGCTCTACATGGAGATTCCCAGTGGGGTCGTAGCATTCACTTCAATGGTCCCATTCATAAAGCCACCAATTTTTCTCGGGTCATTCTAACTGCTACGTCCTTCGATGCCACACTTTGGTTTCGTATTGCCCATGTTTGAATATTGTCATTGCATTTGTATAATGTTATGAATACCTATAGCTCATCTTAGTTACTAGTAAAGGAAGGAACTCTTTCCATTTCCATTGTATTCTCTAATGTTATGAATACCTATTACTCATCTCAGTTAAAAGGAAATGTGTATTGTGCTTTTGCAAGCTATTAAGATTGAAGTGAGAGCGATATACAATGTAGGGCATGCATCGGGGCTGACATTCTAGGCACCCAATATAAATTTATTCAAAGATCCTTGATGGGGTCGAGGTCAAGAAACTCTAGGAGAAGATCTCGTGCTATCTAGCAGGTACTATGTTTCCTACGTTAGAGGATTGCAAGGCGATCCCTTCTGTTCCTCTTCGAAGGAAAAAGTATGCTCTTATATTCGTTTGAGATCTTATGCATGTTGCAAGCATTTCACAGCTTATGACATGGATAACTAAGAGGGCCATACTCGCTTCTCCTTCGAAGATAATGGTAAAATTCCATTACTAACTCTCTATTTCCTTATTTTCTCTTTTTTGCATATAAGGAGTTAGTGACTTTCTCGACAAAGATAGATATTGTAACATCCCTAGCCACCAACAGGTCGGACAATGCCACTACTCCTGCAGCTTTAGTGCTCTTTTCTAATCTGTGACAACTTCAGCCTTAAACTACTAGGCTATGCCACATAGAGATACTTGCAGAAAAACATACACATCCATATAGACATAGAATGACTATTCTACATATATATAACATAATAATGTGGAAATAACAGTAAGCATACACATGTATTATATACAACATATATAGGCAATCCTCATCAATTACAACATATGTTCTGTTACACAACATGTAAATAAATATAAAAGTGGTAATTATCTTCTATTAGAAGACCACCAACTACGTGCATACCTTCCACGAACCTCCCAACCATAGACCACACTGCTCATCACGCTCAGCAATGGATCACCTCTGAGCTCGGACTAAGCTCCACTGAGGGAAAGGGAATCCTAGACTACACTGAGGCTACAGGAAACTGGACAAAGATATCAAAAGGATTCTCTCCAAGAGCCTTCTTACGCCCACTACTCACAGACTCACATTCTCCACATGCCTATTCCACCTGGGAGTATGCACCTTGACAAGCACATTTCATCGGTGCTTCGCCTCCCTCTTTGGTTCTCGGCAACATGTCGGATCAGGAATTCTCAGAGCTCTGTAGTTGGCGTTGGACTCTCTCTAGGAGAAAATGAATTCCCAACAAACTCTCTCACCTGGAGAGAGTTTCTCACAGGCTTGAAAACCTGCCTCTTCTACCATGGGCCTGACAAACCGCTTCTTCAACACACTCCTCAACTCATCTTCAGCCAGGTGAGGACAACAACAATGGTTCAACACTCATTCGCATAGGGATGACAGTAGCAACAACAAATGGGCATGGCACCGTAGGAGGCAACAACCCACACTGAAACACAATACATATAAGGATATTAATCAGGTGTTGGGTTCCTCAGATGACACATAACCGCTCACGGAGTACCAGTTTCAGGATGCATGACTATGTAGAGGTCGAACAGGTTAGATGATGGATCAGTCCACAGGTTTTTCCCACTGGTTTTCAAGGTGCGTAACCAGAGAACAAAACACAGAGGTCAATTCTCCTAGATTCGAGTTTCGAATGTGGATAGAAGAATGGACAGGATGAATCGCTAACTCAGATGGAGGATGGAAAAATGACCCACGAGTTACTGATTCCATTGTTTTTGGTGGATGTCCCCGTTCATGGTTAGATAGTGGCTGGAGAATCGCCAGACTCCATAGAACCAACCCCTAACATGGCTCAACTCGTCATCTTTTAATTCATGCACCCAGGTCGACACTTGTCTTCTTGGAGCTGCATGCACTACATTTTCATTTGTTCCCCTTTCCCAGGAACTTAGTACAACACTTGCTCAATTGACCACCTTAGCCTTTTAGGAAATAATAATAAATTATTATCCCCTTTAGAGGTAATCGCTCTAGCTTATCCCCTAGTCCCACACACTTAGCCTCCTCCTTTACCCAACCTTGTGGAATATTAGTCCCCAATCACTCTTTCTTCATGGTCGATCTGCATGCAACGATGTTTATATTTTATTAATGATCTGCATAATTGCATATGCAAAATCAGGCTCCTGGGCTTTAACACCTAGGCTCTCCGGCCTAGTAAACACATAATCCCACCAGCTTATCAACACTTGTCTCACTAGCCTATAAACATGATTACAATTCATAATATCATTAGGGCTCATCCTTGGGGATATTACAATCCCCTCCCCTTATTTTTTCACTGTCCTCAGTGCAAATCTTTACACAACATCAATAAGATTACCAAAATCTTAAAAAAGATGTAAGTATTTTGCCCGCATAGAATCCTCATGCTCCCATGTTGTGTCCTCAGGACTGTACCAGATCCACTGGACCTTTACAAGCCCTATGGATCGATTCTGGAGTTGCTTGCTTTTCCGGTCCAATATATGCATTGGATGCACTTGGAAGACACCTTTTTTCTTCACTTGAATCACATTCCAATCGATTACATGATTAGCATCAGGTATATGTATTTGTTAAGCAATGAAATATGAAAAACATTATGCACAGTCATGGATGCAGGTAATGCAAGCATATACGCAATGTATATATATGTATATACAAACAATTCTAATAACATTAAAACCTGTATCCAACATACACAACATACAATAGTTAGAGAATTGTACTTATCTTTTGATTGGAGAAGACCTTCCACCCCCGAGCAGGGTTATGAATCCGTTGGGGCAATGGCTTCCCAAGAGAGCCACGGTCCACAATCCATATCCTCATGGGCTAGGTCAAGGTACCATACCTCGACAACACTCCAACCATTCAAACCTCAACATCACTCCAACCAACGGTCTCTCACTCTCCACATGTCTGTCCCACCCCAGGAGTGTACACCTTCAATGTCACACAGGCCATTGGTTGCTACACCTCCCTTTCCTTGGGCTTCAACAAGAGGTCAGCTCAAGAAGTCTCAGAGCACCGTGGCTCCTAGAGTTCCAACTGCCCTTAGATATTTCCAATCAGCATCTTCCCCGAGTTACTCTTTGTAGTCAAAATTCTAACTTTAATCAAAATCATCTCATCTGCATCACCCACATGCAATTATCAAGAGAAAACATTAAATAATTCATTTAGGAACTCCAATTAGTTCGAAAGAGAATTCAACTTTTATCCCCAAAACATGAAATTATATTTCATGATTCATCTTGGTTGTTTCCATATTATGAATGCATCCATCCTTGTGATTTTCCATGGGCACCAAACTACATACCAATTTCTTGCAAGACTTCATCTTTCATACTACCAACAAATTGTTAGTATTTTTTGTACATCATAATTCAACATGCACAACACCTTATGCAATGATCTTAGAATTGTCTGCACCTAGAAATTCAATCACAATTACCAAACAGCTTAACCAAATAGAATGACTCATCATTTTATGCGTATGCATGTTCATAATTAATAACATTAAGTTTATTATTTCCATTTTGTGAACATACAAATTTTTGCAGTCTCTATTCCTGTGACTACCTAGCTTCCAACTTTTTTATTGCAATGTTTAATAGTTCCTGAAATGTTCTCAACTTCATGAGTTAGCAACATTTCAGTCATTAGTATAATTATTTCCATGCAAAAAAACATATATACATGCACTCAAAAAATGCATTCAGCAAAGTGCATTTAAGTATACAATTCCATCATGTATGAGTGCAACTCTGCCCCTTACTAGACATGAGTACAACTCTCAATGCCTGTTTATTTAGTGCACCCTTGTATTGATTTACATAATTCTCTTTATCTCAATCATGTATCTCACCGTAGATGAGTTGGAATTCAAGCCAATGTGTTGAAATATTCTCCACACACTTCCCAAATAATTGGATGTCCTCCTTATCGACCCAAAAAATACACCAAGAATATAATTCTATGGTCTTCATTAGTGTTAGAAAAAAGGTTTTAGTTCTAGTTTTAATCAAAGGTAGGAAGATTTTAGTACCTGTGTGGCTCATAACCTTTCCATATCCATACCTTGTCATATCCAACCATCTCCCGGTCTCATACATGACCAGCTTACTGACATTCATTCTTATAACAAGTTCTTATCTTTTAATTCTTTGGTTATTACCCCATAACCAAATTAACATGACATTCTACTATGTCAATGTATGCATTTAGAAGATAAAAAAATTTGAATTAATATAGGCCCCCATCCTTTACCACATGCAGTGGTATGAATTCAATGATATAATCATGTGATTTTTTAAAATAACTCTGGCTGAGGAAATTCTTACCTAAATTTCCTTTCAGCAATTATGCAAAAAGAGTAATACAAACTCATACATTGATGACTACCATTAATAAATTTTATACTACTTGAAAGTCTGATAGCAATAGAAGATTTCATGCTTCTTTTATCAAACTTATAACCAACACTTCAACTCGCTATTGCTTCACTCCTTGTGCAACAACATCACCAAAAACACTTGCAAACATGCAAGCATTCTTTCCTTTGGCTGACCCAACAAGCCATAACATACTTGCTACCACATAAATTGTAGCAACTTCTTTCTCCCTATAATTTTTTCTTGTTGATCCTAGAAGTATTCAATTCTTCCCAGATTCCTGAATCTTCTTGTGATCTCATTGTAGTCATTGTACATGACTATTTTTTTCCTCGACACTTTCTAGCCAAATCACTCTTGGTTGCCTTTGCATTTATAGTCCCAAACTAAGATGATATTAACCTTCAACTTTCATTAACTTCCTAGGTCCAACTAACCTAATCTCGTACTTGGATGAATCAAATTCCACACCAAGTTGTTTTATAGACTCTGGATTCTTAAACATCAAGTTACTCTTCAAGACTGAACTTCTTTTACCTTACCATCATAGATTCAAGTGATACCTCCAACTTCTTGGGTTGTCTCTCATGGCTCTATGGGTATTCATTGTTATATAAGGAGTATGTCTCCTGAATTAACCTAGTTATGATCCCATAACCAATCATAACATAATATGCAGCTGACATTTCATCTAAGTGCATTCTAGAATCAACAACACTTACACACTCGAGGGCTTTGGCCATTACATATCAATTTAAATATTGAAAATTAAATGAGGGAATCCTTACCTCGATCCCCTTCAACATGTATGCATCAACATAAACTAAATGCATACCTTCTTGGTTGTTACCATCCTACTTGTTGTTGTTTGACCAACTGATATTTGTAGAAGCTCATAGATTCTCCCTTCATCATTTTGATCACCATTCCTGCCATCCTCATGGGTCTTCACCTCAATGGAAATTATAAGCAACAACAACATCCACATATTTAACCCTGTTGTATCATTTTTCCTGAATACATAATCCATCCTTTAGTCATACTCAAACATTATTTCATAATAACAGACTATTCTAAGTTCACCAACATGTTATATGCACATCCAAGCATGTACATATGCAAAATACACATCCATATTGATGCAAACCCCCCCTGATCTCCTCGGGGCTGCACCACCTCTCGGTCTAGGATATTTCTTCCTTCTAAGTCGGATCGACCCTTCGGGATCCTTATTGAACCCAAAGACATTATACATCGACCCCTTCTTTTCCTAAGGCACAGGTCCTGTAATACTTGTGACCTTTGTCTGTGTACTTCTAAAACGCCAAGTTTTAGGTGCTAACTCCTTTTTCATTAGCCCCTTCCTTCATATGGCCTTGGGTTGTGACCTTACGGAAAAAAAAATGTGATTGCAGGCATGGGCAGGAGAGTTTTTAGACCAACATGATTTTCTCCTCACAATTCACCTCCAGCTACCACACATCACTTTGTTAAAACCATGGTAAAATTTGTGGCCCGGTCTCATATTTTTAACATCCGAGTAAGTTATGGCCCCGGAATCCAGCTCGTCCATCGATCTCTCACTTTTGGCAATGATCTGTGACCAATGGTTTCTATCTATCCTCATTTCCTATCTTACACGCACCTTCCCAGACTTCCATGGTCTGTCGACACATAGATCTCTTCAAAACCAACGGCTACGATTGATTCCATCTTTCTGGTCTTCAAGAATTTCAACACTCAACTCTCGCTTCCTCCTTAGTAGCTATCTTCTGAAGTGGAAGATCTGTTGAGACCTATCACTACATATGTGCAGCCATGATTTCCTCCACAAATCTAGCCTTCGGGAGTTTCAGTTCTCAAACTCTCATTTATTCTAGAGTGATTTCTTTGAAATGGCAGATCGTCTACCACGCGTCCTCCTAATTGACGACTCTACTCCCACTTTGGGACTTTAGTCTACTAATCCATATCAACGGTCCTTCAACTCCCT
Organism: Picea glauca; assembly: GCA_000966675.3. NCBI lineage: Eukaryota > Viridiplantae > Streptophyta > Pinopsida > Pinales > Pinaceae > Picea > Picea glauca. The sequence continues at coordinate 165,273 of JZKD02S1627365.1, read as the reverse complement.
CCTCAATCAATGATCAAAATATTATTCAGAACTTCAGACTTTTCCCCTTCTGCTTTCCTTTGGAGTTCTCGATCTGGCATCACGTGTCCACCTTCACATCCACCACTATCATCTGCTTCAGAAATTCAGGGTTCGACAGTCTCAATTCTCAACTGAGACCCTAGTGCAATTCACCTGGAGATGTCGATATATCGACACATACTCCTCCTGGCGATCAATGACCAGGACCTACTTTGGGTCTTTACTTGGAGTCCATAGACTTATGCCACCTGTCCTTTGGATTTGACAACTGACTTTTACTTTGGGTCTTTGGAGTTCTCAAACTTCAACTTTCTCCTTCCTTCAAAGTGTACAGATTTATGTCATGTGTCCACTTGAATCGAGTGGTTGAAACTTACTTCGGCTCTTCTTGTTTCAGATGTTTCAAACTTTTGTGCACTCATTCCTCCAAGATCGCCTTCACTCGAAACTAATGGATTTCCACCATGCATCCTTCTTCACGATGGACGGTTCCAAATCACTTCAAGACTTCGAAACTTTAGCAAGTCCACTCTCCCCTTCCTTCTATCCTACTTAGAGTTGACCTTGGGTGGTGACCTCATGAAAAAACGCGATTGTGGGCACGCTCAAAGGTTGTTTGAGACCAAATTACTTTTCATCCCGCAATTCACCTTGAGCCTACACGCATCCTTTCTCCAAAACAGTGGTTTGGATTGCGGCTCGCCCTCGGATTTGTAAAGCTTGAGCACCTTCTATCCTCACAATGTGAGGTCACCGTCGATGTTGCAATCTTGACTATGCTTCTAAATGAATGACTGAGATCTACCTACAACAATTCACATCTCTTCTGACTTAGAAGATTTTCTAAGTATTCAAAGGCTTCGACCTATTCTCCTCCTTCGAGTCCGTCTATCGGGTCTCGTCTTCGCTCACGTAAGCGTTATCTATTTTGATATTTAGGACTTAAAATGAGTCTATCTCCCATGCACTCCTTGAATTATCTCTTCTGAGATTTTCGATTTACTTAGTCTCCTAAGAGTCTCGACTCTTCTGCTTACTTTCAAAGGAAAACTTCATGCCCTCCTGGAAACCTTCTCCTCAAAGCACACCTTGCTGAGCATTTTCTACAGAGTGTTCAACAACTCTATGAGTATCTTCCTTCGATACTCTTCTCCTTGAACTCGACACAAATTTCTCTCTCTGCACACTTGCACTCGCTCAATCTCAGTGATTCTATCTCTCTCTGAACTCAACACATAGTTCTTCCTATGCACTCCTTGCACTTCCACTAATGAAGGTTCAATGGTATCTCTCTTGAGCTTCTCTAAGGTTAACTTACCTCTATCAATGCACTCCTTGCGAACAATGTGCATTCCTTGCACTTGAAAACTCAAAGAAGAGAAACAATTGAAACTTATTCGTTACTTCAACAATTCACACATTACTCTACGGTCCAACACCACTTTTGTCATGGTTTTACGATACCACTACTCCTCCTGAGCTTCTTAACACGACCAAGGTAACCTCTTGGCACTCAAGAATGTTCTGAGATTCGAAATTGGTTCCTCTTAACACAATTTTCACCTAAAACTTTAGGTCCAATGACCACTTATATAGCCCATCTAGGTTCGACGTTAAAACCTTCAATTTTTAAGTCAAATTTTGTCTACTTCGACAACAATTATTTCGAAAATTTTCCTTCATTTTGTACTAACATGGTCCATCAAATCTCAGTGTTGTAGCCATGCTCTGATACCATATTGTAACATCCCCAACCACCAATAGGTCAGGCAATGCCACTACTCCTGCAACTCTACTTCTCTATTCTTGTCTGTGACAGTTTCAACCTTAAACTACTAGGCTATGCCACCGAGAGATACTTTCATAAAAAAAAAAACATCCATATAAACATAGAATGAATATTCTACATATATATAACATAATAATGCGAAAATAACAGTAAACCTACACATGCATCATATACAACATATATAGGCAATCCTCATCAATTACAACATATGTTCCATTACAAAGCATGTAAATAAACGTAAAAGTGGTACTTATCTTTTATTAGAAGACCACCAACTACGTGCAAACCTTCCATGAACCTCCCAGTCATAGACCACTCTACTCATCATGCTCAACAGTGGGTCACCACTGAGCTAGGACTAAGCTCCATCCAGGGCAACAAAATACTAGACTAGACCGAGGTTACATGAAACTGCACAAAGCGACCAGAAGGATTCTCTCTAAGAGCCTTCTTACGCCCACTACTCACAGAATCTCATTTCACACATGCATGTTCCACCCAAGAGTATACACCTTCATAAGAATAATCCATTGGTGCTTCACCTCCCTCTCTAGGTCTCAACAACAGGCCAGATCAGGAATTCTTAGAGCTCTGTAGTTGATGTTGGACTCTCTCTAGGAGAAAACCACTTCCCAACAAACTCTCTCACCCAGAGAGAGTTTCTCACATGCCTGACAACCTGCCTCTTCTACCATGGTCCTGGAAACCTGCTTCTTCAACACACTCTTCGACTCAGCTCCAACCAGGTGAGGACAACATCGACGGTTCAAAACTCATTTTCACAGGGATGACAGTAGAAAAAACAGATGGGCATGGCACCGCAAAAAGAAACAACCCACACTAGAACATGGCACAACTAAGTTAGTTACATAGGTGTTGGGTTCCTAAAATATATAGAATGAATCATGGAGTAATAGTTTCAAGAAGCGTGACTATGCAGAGGTAGAACAAGTTAGATGACAGATCAATCCATCAGTTTTTCCCACTGGTTTTCAAGGTGCGCAACCAAAGAACAAAACGTAGAGGTCGATTCTCTTGGTTTCGGGTTCTGACTGTGGATAGAAGAATGGATAGGATGAACTGCTAACTCATATGGAGGATGGAAGAATGACTCATGGGTTACTTATTCCAAGGTCCCTGGTGGATCTTCCCATTCACGGTTAGAAAATGGATGGAGACTCGCCAGAATCCACAGAACCAACCCCCAACATGGCTTAACTCGTCAACTTTTAATGCATGCGCCTAGGTCAACACTTGTCTTCCTAGAGCTGCATGTACTACATTTGCATTCATTCCCCTTTACTACATGCTTAGGACAACACTTGGTCAATTGACCACCTTATCCTTTTAGGAAATAATAATAACTTATTATCCCCTTTAGAGGTAATCCCCCTAGCTTAGCCCCTAGGCCCACACACTGAGCCTCCTCCCTTACCCAACCTTGTGGAATCTTATTCCCCCATCACTCTTTGTTCGTGGTTAGTTTGTAGGTAGCAATGTTTATATTTTATTAATGATTTGTATAATTACATTTACTAAATTAGGGTCCTAGCCTTTAACACCTAGGTTGTCTCGCCTAGTAAACACATAAGCCCACCAGCTTATCAACACTTGGATCACCGGCCTATAAACATTCTTACAATTCATAATATCACTGGGGCTCATCCCTTGGGATATTACAGATATAGTCCCGACTGCCCTCTATAGGTTTTTATGTCATTTCCCTCCAAGCTACAAATTTGTATGTTGATCAATACATTTTAAGCTTGCAGTGTGCACCGTCACACTTATGCCAATATGCGGTGTACACACATGCATACATCTCTTTCACTACGGATGGTACCTCCATTGATTACATCCATGCATGTTCAATGATAGGGAGGACTATATTTATCCTCCTTTACCTTCTACTACCAACATAATGTTATTTTGGCTAATTTGTTATGTTTTTAATATAGGTTGATTTGTTATATTTTTCATATTAAGTGCATTCAACGGGAAAGAACAACACATTTCCCTCTAAGTTTAGCATCTATTAAAGAAGTAATGAACTTTCTTGCTGGTCTTTTTTCCTCATTTGTGCCTACAACAATAAAAAATCCTTTATAGTATCCCTAATTGATGTCTAATAAGTAGTGTCTTCAAATTGTTTTTACCACTGCAAAAACCTCCCACTAAGTGCCAACGGGGATAAAAAAACAAATTGCAAACCACAATGTTTAGATTTACACAGTGTTGAAGAACTCCCCAAGTACCTCGCTTCTCTATGTGAAACTAGGTATAATGGCAAGGCTCCACTATGCATTACTAGAGTTCACACAAATGGCTGAGGTTGGAAACTCGAAGTTCGGTGTGAATGGGTTTGTGCTAATTTAAGAGAGTTTTTTTTAATGTTATGTTCTTGAACAAGTGAGCAGACAAGACTTGTTGGATACATATCAACCGTCGTTCAAGAGTTGTGTGGAGCAAGGGCATGCCAGTGGTATCATGTGGTCCTACAATAGCCTTAATAGAGTCAGAACGTGTGTTGATTCCAACCTTCTCACCAGCACTGTGAGACATGACTGGGGATTTTAAGGGTAATTTTTCTTTAGATGTTGTGTTAGATGTTGAGTATAATTGTTTGGAGTGAATGACACTGGATTGATTTGATTTTTTTCTTTCAGTTACATCACAACAGACTGTGACGTTGTTGCCAGTATTTACACTGCTCATAAGTATACATCGACTGCATAAGATGTTGTGGAAGATGTTTTGAAAGAAGGTAAATGCATATAAAGTAACAACGACCCATCTAAACTTTGAAAGCATGTAAATGCATATAAACTAGTAGACCCATCTATAATTTGAAAATAGGAAAATACATACAAGTTAGTACACACCCGTCTTATATTAGGAAAGCATCAAGGCATGTCCATGTTAACTTAGGTTTGATATACATTTGGAGATTTCCAAGTTAGAAGTTGCATATCGTCAATCCCAATCTACAGTCACTTTGATTTAATGGGTTGTTTTTGTAACTAAAGATATTCATCCTTGAGCGTCATAACCTCCAGCTATATATTAAAATAATAGAAAACAAGTAAATATATATAAATCATGACAAACCCATCTTAACATAGGTTTTATATACACTTTGAGGTTGTGAAGCTAAAATTTTCATATCATCAGTTCCAACCCACGACCATTATGATTTAACCAGCTTTTTCTATAAACTGAAGATACCCATCTTTGAGCTTTGTAACCTCCAACTCCATATCACACTTGGGTCTATGTAGTGTCAATATTTCAATACACCCAATATACATTTAAGTTCAATACATCTTTACAAACGCAAAAAAAGTGTTAGTGGATCCCTCTCCCCGATGTTAATGGTCCAAAACTTTGAACATTAAATAAATAATTATAAAATGGATTTTTATAATTATTTATTTAATTTTCTTTTATCACGGGTTCCTCATACTGTCCACGTGCGATTAACATTCAATTGAATTTAATGGGCAAAGATTCCACTATTATTGATCTCCACACTGACCCTAGCCTTTGATTTAACACCTTTGTTCTGATTCAGCTTCCCACAACAATCCTGAAAGGAGGCTTTAAACATATTCATAACTATATTGGGAGCCCAAATTTTTACGCCGAAAGGTGTACACCTATTGACAATGGGCACAATTAATGATCTTTTAACCTTATTTAGCCTTAAACCCTAATCTGATGGCTATGCATTGAAGATGCTGGCATATTCTTAGTCGTCCTCCAAAATCAATGGGTCATATTTATTGTTCAAAACTTTCTTGCATTTATCAAGGCATCGGTTAACATGTTTACTTTTTAACATTTATGTAATCACATTAAAAAATTATTGTAAGGATATGTAATTGCCACGTTTAAATGATTAAGTAGGATTAAACCATGGCATCTAAATAAATACCCACATTCTTCTTCTGAACCAACCGTCTGATACCCACACGTTCTATTTATCAACCTAATGCAGCCAAACGTTTCATATTACCACAGATGGATTACATTGGATGCACGCATTCTCAACCGATACCTTTCGGCGTTCTCAGCTGCGAGTTAGCGGTTGTGCTAGTTTATATAACTATCATACGAATAGCATATTAACTCGCCAAGAATTGGATGTTTAGATTTTTTCCTTTAACTCTCGTTCAAATCGGCAGAATAATTGCCAAGATCTACATGTAGTATTTTCCTTCTGTTGCGAGTGCAATTTTCAAGAATTTAATGCAACGGATTGATCAGTAGATTAAGGTATGAGATCTAATTTCTCAAATCGTTTATATTTGTTACAGAGTGTTTAAACCCGAGTAGCACATTTTTTACCTAAAGTACACCCATATCAAAACCAATGCTTCTCCTCTGCAATATTTTGTTTGTTTCACTTCTCTTTTGACATTAGGGCTCAGGTCAAATGAGTAAGACGAGATTTGAAAATGTATTCCACCTTAATTCACACTATCTATATCAGTAGGGCTCATGTCAAATGAGTAATACTAGATTTGAAAATGTAGCCTACCTTAAGTGATACTATCTATATCCTTAAGGTGTTTGTTTGACAAAGATCCCCCAGTGTGTTTTCTCTACAGATTGAAGTAAAAAATACCAAGTAAGACCCATGTTTCACCACATTGTGTCCACCATTTCATACAGATGATGTGACCTATATTCTTTTCTCTGTTTTTGTTTGGACTGTTTATTTTATTTTAAAACATTGATTTTGATGAACGAAGAAACAACAATTATCCTACCCCTGCATATTCACGAACGGTGAGGAGTCATTTTAGTTTCAAAGGGTATTTTTATTGTATTTTTTTTAAAGCGTTAGAAGAAAATCACAATACCCATTTTTCGGGATCTGAGGGTAATTCGACAGGTTCCAATTGATATTGTGTTCAGTTTGTGACTTGCTAAAGTGGTATCGACATCCCATTTTTTGGATATAGTATAAAATTGATAACCTTTTATTAGAATAAACAACGAGTCACTTTTTGCATGGATTTGCGCTAGTTGAGTGCCAAATGAGGCAACCTTTTGATATAAATCCCAAGGTTGAAAGAATTAGCAAACTTAGAAAAGTATTTGTTATGAGTCAATATTTACCTCTATATCAATTTGCAACCAACCTTTACGAGATTATCCTTTATTTGTTATAAAAGATTTCTACTTTTTCTATGTGTGGGTGTGTTTAGTTTAGGTGCTTCTTAGTATTTTTTATCTCATTTGATGCTTTATTTCTTCTATTTTTAAGATGATAAACTTTAAGCAACTGTTAACATTGAGATAATATGTGTTGAAATACGGTTGAATTGCTTCAGTTGACTATGTCCATTGTCTATGACACCATGCATGTGTGGAGGATCTCACAAATCTTCTTGTAGTTGTTCACTTAAGGTGTCCGACTTAATATTTTTCCCTATTTCTAGAGTTTATGGGAGCTTTTCTATTGAAATGTCCAATTGTCTTTGTCATTCAACATCTGTTCTACTTATGCAAGCTAATGAATTGTGTTTTTGTCCCCTCCTAATATAACATTTCCTTGCCTAACATTTTTAGGATGAAGTAGATGGAACTTTGGAAGATATCCATGCCCTATTTTCTCCATGTCATTTCCTCATCTTATTGAAATAATGTTTGCATATTTCCTAAAAAACATTTATTTGTGAATTTGATAATTTGCTGCCAAATTCATGCTTTATTATGTGCAACACGTGACATTGGAGGATCTTCCTTTACATTCCTAATTGTACAAACAAAATATTTATTTAACGTAACCTGAAAAACAAATATATATTTCAGAATGACTAGAGCTACCACTCATCCCAACCTTTTGCTGGCTTGACCCCTTGTTCTTCCTTTTGTTTTTTTGAAAATAAAGAGTTCTAATTTAATATAGGGTTTGTCTGTTTAGTAAAGAAAGGGTGGTGATACACCCCCACCAGGGTTTGATTCCCCATAGTACATGTTATCTCATTGTCGATTGTCATGGCTACACAGGTTGGCCAAATGCAGCGATGGAAAAAGTTTTTATCCCTAGTGCCAATGGTTTTCCACTTTGGTGTTGATTGGGTGGCACTAATAGTAAAAGTAATAGTATTAAACTTTAATTTATACTTTATATAATATATTTATTGGCATGAAATTTATGTTTTGTACAACCTGTGATAAATGTCCATAAACACTCTCACATTCCAACACGCTCGACTGAGTATTGTATAGCTTTGGATTTGATCATAGCACTTGCTTCTGAGTGAGATTTGCTATGTGGCTTGGACAAAAAATTAGTCTTTGTAATTGCTTGAAATATTTATAGGTGATGAGTCCTAGTCATTCTCTAAAGACTCAAGTGCCCCAAATGTTTGTATGGTCACTTACCTAATAGATAAAGGGTCTTTGGATAAGTATATACAACCTAGTTGGATGGTTGGTCAACATGTACTTTGTTTTAGTAGTAAAATTTACAGGACTGAATTGGTATCTTCTTCGTTGTAGTAATATTTGACATTATTTTTTAATTTTTCCATGTCTGTTAGGTTATGGGGTTGATTATTTCCCTCCTCTTCTTTCCAATCATCATCCATATTGGTATGTAAATTCTGTTACAACTTGACTTCCATATCCCTGGATGAGTTTTATTGTTTGGCAAATGGAAATTAATACTGGTTTTGAAGATGAACTAAAGTCCAACACTTGGCTTCGTTCTAAATAACAAGGATTTATCAATAAATAGAAATATTTCAAATCCACCCAGAATCGTCTCTTAAGTTTCTTTGTTGCTCTAATTTTGTACCTTTGGAATGTTTACACTCAGGTATGGTTGTAATTCAATTAGTTAAGTCGGCATGCTTGGTATATAAGTGGTTAAAGTAAATATTTTTGTCCAAATTATGTTTTAAATATGAAACTTAGCCAAACAAGGGTGAGAGTGTTCTATAGGTATGTCAAAATGGAAATGTTTGGATAATTGTAACATGTCTAGGATCCTTGATTCATCAATGGAAGCACTGTATAACTTCAAATCCTTTTCTACATTAAAAAACATATTTGCTGGTCAGGTTTGAGATTTCCTCTTTCCTGGTGTGCAACACTGAAACCATGTGTAATAAACTAGATTGATAATTGACAAAAGAGAGGCTTTTGGTTTATATATGATGTAGTTTTATAAACAAATATCTATTATATTATTTAAATGAAGTAACTTTGAAATTAAATGATGATTATTTTTAACTGATTCATAGTATGTTATAAATTTTACCCATTGTTGAATGGTTTATGCGATAAATTTACCAATTTCCAAATATAAATAAGAAATATTACTCATCATTTTAATAATATTCATTTTATTTTAAAATATTCTTTAAATTAAAGTTATTATATATTATAATTTATTTAAATAAAATTATCTATTATAATTTTATAAATAAATAAAATTATCTATTATATTATTTAAATGAGGTAACTTTGAAATTAATTGATGATTAATTTTAACTGATTAATAATATGTTATAAATTTTACCAATTGTTGAATGGTTTATGCGATAAATTTACCAATTTCCAAATATAAATAAGAAATATTACTCATCATTTTAATAATATTCATTTTATTTTAAAATATTGTTTAAATTAAAGTTATTATATATTATTAATATATATTATAATTTATTTAAATTTATTTAAAGTATTTTGGATTAGTAGATTTATTAGTTTCAATATGTAAATAATGAGTATTAATTTTAACTTTAACATGGTTATTTTACTATATAATATAGAAAACTTAATTTTAATAAAAATAAATTAACAATGATAAAATATTTATAATATTTCAATTTTTTTTATAAATTAAATATTACCATTTTTATTATGTTCATGAGTTTATGGAAGGTGGGAATTACAGTGTATTTAGATTATGATATATTTTAAATTCTATTTCAGTAAAATTGAAAATCAATCCAAGTGAATGTTGTTTCTACTAGAGAAAGATTTGTGTTAATAATTATATGAATATATTTAACACAATACTAAAATTTTAATATGGATAAAGATTCAATCAGTAAATGAGAAAAAAAATTGCATATACAAAATTTTAACATCTTTTTAGAATTAAACTATACATATAAAATTCAAACATTTTTGTAAATTTGAAGCAGTATTCTTGTTCTGATTGAAAAAAGCTAAATAATAATACTCTTGTAATATGAAAATACAATAAAAGTGAATGATATGGTTGGTTGATAGCAATAACATATGGTATTGATTTATTTGACTTAGAAGTTTAATCTGCACTTGAAGAAAAAATATGCATTAAATGTTATTTATATAGACAACTATAAAGTGAGTATTATTAAGTTTTTTTATTTAAATAATTTTTGAAATAATATTTACTTGTAGTTTAATCTTTGTTTTATATTGATATTTTGAATAAATATAAGAAAATTATTTGTAATAAATTATGTGTTTGTAATAATGGTGTAAAAATATTTACATTTTAATTTAATAATATAAAACTACCAAGATGCACCTGATAGTTGCGAGTGTGGAATTGGTCAATGAGTGACCAATGAGTTCAATTTTTTATCTGGCATGCCATATTCCATGCTTCCATGTTTGGTCACTTGCTGTCATTTTGTATATTGGACAGGATGTGTCATTTTGTAAAAAATGTATAATTGATATGATTTTTAATACACACACACACACATTTCATGGCACATGTTCTATGAATTGGAGTGTTTGTATATTTTATGTTGTTGTTGTTGATGAGGATGATGATGATGATTATTTTCTTTGTTTCACATAAAACTATTTAATGATTATGTTTTGGATTAAAAAAATTGTTAAGCTTGGTAAAATCTTCAAACTTGTGACAATATCATGTGACACACTCACAGACAAGCTACTCAACTTCACAAAATTGTCACAACATGTCATTTCCTACCAAAATCCAAGTACTTTCATAGTTAATCAAGTGAAATATAAGTTTCATGATCTATTGCATAGTGCCATGGACTATAATTCTTCAACAAATAATTCTGACATAATGGGTACCAACACTTCTCAATTTAAAAAAAAATAGTGACCATGCTCATTAATGGTAATTATTGATCCATACATATGATTTTGGTCCATTATATACATGTTACATGTTTTATTGCATCATAGTAATGTTGTGAGTATATAAGGTATCAGAAGGAAATATGCAGAGTACTATCACAATTATTACGAAAATAGTTAGTAGTAATAGGCAAAATAGGAAGCACAATGACAATATAGATCCAAAAGATGATACCTTTATTATCTCGAGAAAAATGTTATTTCTCCTCTTTGAGGGGGAAACCTCCAACAAAGTAGAGCTCAATTAGAAATGATTCAACAAGATAAGTTTTTCCATGATTTATACCCCTATATGGAATTTATATCTTCCTGAGAACATCTAGAGAAAGAGCCTTATAGAGTAAGAACCTTCTAGTAAGTCTCCTTACATTAGACGTGTTCACATTATTACATAGGAATTACTTACTAATGACAACATTTATTACATAGAAAAACATATTAAATATTCTATCCACTTGAGGGGTTAGGGAGGATAGGGCCCTAACATGTTCCCCATCCCCTTAAAACACAACCTTGTAATTAAGGCTTCACATGTGGGAAGTGCACATTGTGCATGCACAAAATGGTAAGTACATATTTTGCAGAGGGGGTGATGTGTCATTTCTAAATCGTACAATGAACAAACATTTGAGTTGGATTATTCAGGAATGAGAGTTCATATCAAATCTTGCTTGAACAATATAGGACTTAACATCATCATATATATAAGGATAATATAAGGCAACTGCATATTTTGGATCCAAGTGACAACGGAGCTTGAAATCATCCAATAAGAGAATCACACAATTTGTTTTAACATGTGTCTATGACATAAAAGAGAGACAATATTGGAAGATATTGTCCAACTAATGGATTTAGACCAAACTTGATTTCCCCAAAATGTGCATAAGGATATTCTTCTTTTTTAGCCCAATCAATTAGATTTTTTTCAAGCAGGTTGATATTGATCAGCTCATCATCAGAGGTAAAGGGAATATTTATAGAATGTACTTTTATGAAACAATATGAGAGATAATGCCACCATTTGAGTTTATAAACTTATTATGGTTTGATAGGCGGTAGTTCCAAGTGCTCTATGCAACTAGTTTTTTAAATGGAAATAGTACTAGAATATGAAGAAATATAAGTGGTTAAGGAAGATGTTCGTCTATTTATTTAAGAAGTGAAAGCATATGTATTTTTCATATATATTTCTGAGAGGTTTATGGAATCTAATGAGAGGTGCATCATTATGAGATATGAACCAATGAATTTTCAACAAGCTAGCCTCAGTGTAGAACTGAGAGAGTGAACTACTTCTGGAAAAATTGGCCTAACTTTGTGCCTATCCTTGGATTTCTATATGATACATATGCCTCATGTAACATCCCTCTCTTGCGCATACTAAGAAAACTTATTATTTGAGAACACTTGTTCACAAGTGATGCAGATTATTATACTATTAAACATTTGATTTTGATTATGAGGCATTATGGGTTGATGACATGTTGTTTTTCTGCATTGACATAGATAGGTGTTATTAACTCAGTTTTACTGAGTGTGAAGGATTTTGGACCTCGAGGATGAAGAGGCATCGATGGAACCCCTTGGATTCCAGATCGAGTCGAGGAGTGAACTATTGGGGTTTGATTGTTTTATATGTGATGTTAGTGCATCTAATTAGATGATGTGATTATGGATATATTTATGATATGATTCATTGATGATGCAGGATGACGATAGCTTGTCGACCAGACTCACATGTGGAGTAGAGGGGTCATGCGGGACTACCATAGATACTAAGGGAGAGGTGTGGAAAAAAGCCCTGCCACAACCTACTATCACTCCCGCCATGGCTTGAACTGTAGGTTAACGATTACCTAGTTTGACTGGACCCACGATGTCATGAGGGCAGACTGTGACAATCGATCACGATGATTCTAAGAGGCACTCAATAAGGAAGGGGCCTTATTCCTTAGAGGCCCAGAGTCTCCCACAATATCACCTGGCGGACTGTTGACTCCAGAGGTTATTAATGTCTACCAAGTCAGTAAAGAGACGAGTGGTACCATTGGAGCAAGTGGTGCGTCCTTAAGGGCACGTCACGCAAGAAAAATGGAAAGAGACGAGTGAAACCCTTGGAGCATTTGGTGCATCCTAAAGGGCACGTCGCACAAGAGAAACAGAAAGAAGCGAGTGGCACCATTACAACACCTAGTGCATCCTGAAGGGAACGTCATGTTGTTATTTAGTAATTGAATAAACCTAGATGGATTTAGGTCGAATAACGTGTTAAGGAAGATTTAAAAATCTTCCCCTAATAAAAGGTCACCCAGCCTAGGAGAATAAAGTCTATGTCTAAATTATGCTAGTGGTAAAATTTTATCTATTTATTTAATATATATATATATATATATATATATATATATATAATAAAAATAAAATAAATAATAAAGATAATCTTCATTAATCTTGTGCAAGAAGGGGCTATTGAATTAAATTGATTTATAAAAATATTTTGGGATAAAACTTAAAAAGGGGAAATAATTGTTTTACTTTATTATGCTAGTTAAAATTTATTCATTAAAAAGAAAAAGGGGAGAAAGGGTAAGTTTCTGCACATGCCTTTTTGAGTTTAATTAATAAGGGGAATCTAAAATAATTAGGAAACTAGGAAAAACGGGAAACATAAAAAAAGAAAGGGGAAACACTAGGAAAAAAACGATAGTCCAACTTAGTGTGGTATCTACCATTTAAGAACTTTCTAATTTAAACTCCACTAGTAAATTAACAAGGGGGGAAGTCATTAAAACTTGCAAGGGGATATGGGGACACCTAGGAGAGATTCTAGGAGTGCCTTTAGGTGAGTGAGGGAAATAGGGGTAATTAATTAATTAATGAAATTAATTTTTGGAGGATTGAAGGGGGTGGGTGACACATGTACGGGGAGGATTTTTATGAAATAAATTGTTAAACATTAAATTAAATGTCATTTTGGGAAAGTAAGGGACTTCTAAACTCTATATAATGGGGGGATGAGAAGGATAAGGATCTCTTCTATTTTGTGTAATGTTACACTGCAAAAATCTATAGCTGAGTGATTTAGCTTATGGGATTTTGGATACCCATCTCGGTGAGGAGCGGTAGCTCGACCTTGCGAGGCGAGGTGGGAGCTATTTGATTCTATGGATAGTGCGTGTGGCCTTTTTGTGGCTCGGGGGGCTAAGGAGGAAGAAGAGTACCCCTAGCATTGGTTGGGAGGTACTAGTGAAGTCTCATCGATTGGCAAGTAGGAGCTGCACGAAGTGCACAAGACATCAACACGGAGTGGGCGATTGGGAAACGGTACCCTTTCTTTATTTTTGCATCGTAGATTGTTAGTATGATTTATGATTTTAGATCCGCATGTTTAATTGGGTAAGGAAAACGATTTTCTTAGCATTCTAGTTGATGACTGAATTTTTCCATAGCCTTTAGCTCGATGATTGATTGTCTCCCATGGACTTCGACTCCCGACATGTCTTGACTGCCCTTTGGTGTATTGATTTGTGATGATTGTGGTTGTTTTTTCCTTTCGTCCCTAGCACATTAGTCCTCGCTGAGCAGTCGGCGAGGATCCTGATCTACGGTTGTCGCTTCGACATTAATAGACCTATGGATCTCAACATCCTACTTTTATGTGCATGGATGATGAGAAAATGATGTTCTTGTCTGTTGTCTACCTCTGTTGTTGTCCTTAGCTAATTGTTGGTCTTTCACCATGATGCATTTAATTAACCCTGCAAAATTTGATTAATGGCAAAGTTTTCTTTAAACTTGGTGTTGTTATACCTCATTTGTTATCTTGTCTTATAACTCATTTTTATAACTTGCTAGACTTTACATGTGTTTCTATATTTCATTTTTTTGCCTAGCGATTGCTACTTCTTCTGCTACATTTCGTTGACTTGGGAGAAAAATTTGGCCAGCAAACCTTCTTCATTTCTGGTCATTTATTTGGATTGTCAGGTGGTTGACAAGCTACTTGCTTTTCGTTCTAGATAGCCAATGTATAGTGGTTAATAAGAATTTTTACTTATGGGTGTTTTTAATCGAATTGTTAATCTCAACGATTTTAATTGAATGGTTACTTGAATAGTTAATCCCAACAATTTTTTACTTTTGGGTGTTTTTAATCTAATGGTTAATCTCAACGATTTTATTTGAATGGTTACTTGAATAGTTAATCCCAACAAATTTTTACTTCTGGGTGTTTTTAATCGAATGGTTAATCTCAATGATTTTAATTGAATAGTTACTCCCAACAAATTTCTACTTCTGGGCATTTTTAATCAAATGGTTAATCTCAACAATTTTAATTGAATGGTTAATTGAATAGTTACTCCCAACAAATTTTTACTTCTGGGTGTTTTTAATCGAATGGTTAATCTCAGTGATGTCAATTGAATGGTTAATCTCAACAAATTTATGTATCCATTCCTGCGTGGATTGCGTTGATTTTATTGTTTCCGATTAATGACCTCGAATTTGCTGATAAGTAGCACAACGAATTGCCTTTAATTTTGATTGATTTTTACTATTGATTGACCACGTTTTTCCCTTTAATTGTTGACTGTGTTGTTGCTGGAATGACCACGTTTTTCCATTTACTTTTGAGTTCGTTTGTTGTTGAATGGGCATGATTTTCCACCAATTGTGTATTTTTTTTTGTTGATGTGTGGTAAAGCGATTTCCCTTTAAAACTGTGACTGCGTTGTTATTGAATGACCATGAGTTGATCCTTTTGCAGTTTTGTATTGTCTTTTATCCTCCTTCAATTTGAGTGTACCCAACGTTCTCACTGCCAAACATAATTGCTACATCGATGTCATTCGTCCATTAATTTCCATGTTCTTTGCTACAATGAGTTAATGGTCATCATATTCCTTCTTAATTATTAATTGCCATAGCAAGTTAAATGGTCAACAATCATGTTAATTGCCTTATTATTTTCTATATTAATTGTTATGTTAATTGTCATGTTAATTGCCTTGTTATTTGCTATATTAATTGTTATGTTAATTGTCATGTTAATTGCCTTGTTATTTGATATATTAATTGTTATGTTAATTGTCATCTTGATTGCCTTGTTATTTTCTATATTAATTGTTATGTAATTGCTACGTTAATTGGCTTGTCAAATTGCTACAACGACGTGAATAGTTAGCATTTTCCTTCTCAATGTTAATAGACAACTAGTATTGTTAGTTCAGTCAATATAGCTAGACTACATTTTGAGATTTAATTGTTCATAAGTGTTATAATGGTAGCATTCTACATTAAGATTGTTAATGTTGTTAGTTACGTTAATGGCAAGATGGATGGAGATTTTGGATTAATATAGAATTGTCCATCTAGGTTGTAATAATGATTAAAATTAGATTGGTGAATAAAGACTAGATTGCCAATTTTAGACTTGCTAAATTGATTTATAATTGAGGTTAAATTGTATTTATAATTATAGTTCTAGTATTGATTACTTAGACTTGCTAGATTGATTGTATTAACGTTAAATTAGCAGTTGCATTAATGACTAATTGTAATTTAGACATGCCCCGTTTAGAATGGTAACCCATGTTAAAATAGATTGTAATCATTTACTAGTTTAGACTGGGTGATTAGTTGGGTCATGTACGATGTCATGTATTAGCTTGTGTCATCCCTTGTCTTCATCCTCTGTCGTTTTGCCGACCTATTGTTGGGGTATCGGTGTGGTTTTCCTCTCGGTATTCAGTTTCTAGCGCATCAGATTTATCTAGAGTCCTTGTTCTAGATAGGATGTGATGTGCTAAGGTTATTGACACACCTATCACCCGGGCTAGACATGATTCTTGATGAGCGGATAATGGCGCGCCCTATGGGATAGCAGTGATCGAGAACTAGGCTAGAGTTGGTGCATTCTGAGTGAGTGTGGACGAGCGTGGCAAGTTGCTATAAGCGCATGGGTGGAAGGCCTTCATGCATTTGGTTCGCATGGCTTGAGTTTCTAGTATTGTTCATCAATATCATTGTGTCAGGAAGGGATGTTGTCCTTTAAGCTTGTAGGTGTGTCATGTTGCATTGGGTGGGTAGTCATTTTCTCCTTGTTGTCTACGCACGTTTCACCCAGTTTCCCTTGTGCCTGTGTGTGGTGTCATAGTAGACTATTTCCTAGACTACATGCTTGTGTTCGTCATCAGTGGTGTGGTTAAATTTTTGTTTTCATCGCTTTCTTGCCTCTTAATTCATAAAAATAGAAAAAAAAAAAAATCTTCTCTCATAGTCGTAACGAAGGGCTTCCAACCAACCCCTTTTTAGAATGAGGCAAAGAGTTTCCCAAGGAAATATTTTCAGTCCGATAATCAGAACACCCAAGGGGGAGGGAAACTAGTTAATCTAGGAACCAAGAAGTTTGGGGACAACCCCAGGGAACTGTTAAAATGATGGGAGTGTGGAGAACCTCACTTAAGGAGGAATTGTCCATGTTTAACTTCTACTGCAAGGACCACAATTCACAACCTGCAAGAGGCCTCTACAGTAGGATATGCAGGAAAAAGCATACATAAGATCAATGCAGTTATGGATGGTTGACAAGTTGATCACCAATCCACTATAATGGAAGTTGAAGGTAAAATTAATAATAATCATATTTCTATTTTAATTGATCCCGGAGATACTCTGAGTTATGTTACTCCTGGTGTATTTGATTCAAACAATCTTAAGAAAGTAAAGCATACAAAGTCTTGGTTAGTACAACTAGCAACATGGACAAAAAGGAAAGTAACATATTTCATTTTTTATTGTGAACTTAGTTTAGATGGCCAAAATACAAAGTTAAATCCGAATATTCTATCGTTAGGGTCATACGATATGATTATTGGAATGGACTGGTTAGAGAAGCATAAAGTAATTTTGGATTTTTATGAAAAATCACTTTCGTATAGAGACGAAAACACCATGGTTAGGATAGTACAAGGCATCAGAAAACGAGTCCGAGTTAGGAAGATTTCAGCAATGCAGTTTAAGAAGTGCATGAATAAAGGTTTTTAGATTTATGCTATTCGAGTGACAAATCTTTTGGAAAAAGAAAATAAAACCAGCTTAGAAGATTTTATCGTCTTACATGAATTTAGAGATTTATTTGTAGATGAAATACCTGAACTGCCCCCAAGAAGAGAGATAGATTTCTATATCGATTTGTTGCTTGGATCAACTTTGATATCTAAGGCACCCTATAGGATGAGTTTACTCGAATTGACAAAGTTGAAAATTCAACTACAAGAACTATTGGATAAGGAATACATCAGACCAAGTGTCTCACCTTGGGGAGCACCAGTCCTTTCTGTTAAAAAGAAAGACATAACTTTAAGACTGTAACAAACCTCCTCGTTACGCCGACAAACCTCTTAGAACAAGTGCACATTTTTTTTTTGTTTAAAGGTGTGTGCGCGCGTGTACAAGGGAAATAAATACATTCGACTCTGCATCGCCACCTGACGACGAACAAGGCGAAAACCACGACGAACACAACAAGATGACATAAGATGCATAACAAGTAACTGCATGCATTTAATGACGATCAATGGACAATAAGTAATACTGACTACCCGCCCGTCCTACCCTACAATGTTTAGGACCTCCAAGACACATAAGCAACGCTCAAGCCTAGGTTCCCATCGATTTTAACCATTTAAGGTCTCAGGGTTGGCGACTGTTCTGAGGAACATGGAGGTGTCTACATCCCGCGTGACACAGGCAGACCAAGCAATTAAATGATCACAACTAAGTACAACAATTATTAAATGAACAAACACATCCTCTACGGAATGCACAAGTCAGAAGGACTCCGACAACGCCCAACCATTGTCAAGACAAGGTATTTCTACGACTCAATTGACATTAATTACAGACCAAATACTCCATTTAAATTCCAATAATCGACGAGTTACCCAACCCAACCTTAAAATAATGTAAATTGAAGTAATTGCAAATCCCCATTTACTAAATCATAATAATTTATGGTACTTAGTTCAAGCACCTTATATTTTATGTGTCATCAATAACAGTAAAATTTCAATAGCATTACAATAAAATGACAATGTCATTATATCTTATATTACCATAACTTGCATTCAAAATAACAATAAAATTACATATCATGTTMTCAACCACTAACATTATATTTTATTTTATATTGCAATAAAATATTACCTTTACATATTACAGACACTATTTTACAGTGGCAATACAGTTACACATTACTATACCATTTATGTTATCATTTATAATAAAATTTCAATAACAGTACAATAAGACACAACATCTTTACATTATATGGCCATAATAGTGAAAACAAAAATAACATTTAAAATTTCACCTTATGTTATCTAACACTAACATTGCATTTTACTACTAGAATAAAATAAGTTATCTCATCTAACTTAAATAAATAAGACTAGCTAAACAAGAAGATTTCTTTTTTACTAGAGGAGTAATCCCTCATTGCCTTTTAAATTTCTAAAAGCACCACTCCTTGAACCTTATGAAGAATAAAATATCCTTTCAGTAATAACCTATCTTTTAGAAATCTAAAGGCATAGATTACCTTGAAATTATAACCTCTGACTTGTGTATCATCAATTCAAGGTCGTCAGAAATATAATCATTACACTCGTTCACATTTTTAAGTTGGTGCCTTGTTGATCTACAACCAGAAAACTATTATAAAGTAAATACATCCACCATTACAAATGATATTGCCAACAACCCAATCCAGTAACAAATTACCCAATCACATTTCCAGAACAATCACAGTACACCTTTACAACACGAAAGTGCCAGAGGGGGATTCTTCAGTAACAGAGTTAGAAGGAAGATTGCTAGAACGAATTCTCAGATCTAAATTTACAAAAATGAAAATGCTCATACAACTATTGCCAGCACGAATTCTCAGATTTAATTTTACAAAAACAAAAATTCCCATACAACTATTGCCAGAATGAATTCTCAGATCTAATTTTACAAAAACGAAAATGCCCAGACAACTATTTCCAGAACGAATTCTTGGATCTAAATTTACATAAATGAAAATGCCCATATAACTATCCCCAGAACGAATTCTCAGATCTAATTTTACAAAAACAAAAATGCCCATACAACTATTGCCAGAACGAATTCTCGTATCTAATTTTACAAAAACGAAAATGCCCATACAACTATTGCCAGAACGAATTCTCGGATCTAAATTTACAAAACTTAAAATGCCCATACAACTATTCCCAGAACGAATTCTCGGATCTAATTTTACAAAAACGAAAATGCCCATACAACTATTGCCAGAACGAATTCTCCGATCTAAATTTACAAAAACGAAAAATGCCCATACAACTATTGCCAGAACGAATTCTCAGATCTAAATTTACAAAAACGAAAAATGCCCATACAACTATTGTCAGAACGAATTCTCAGATCTAAATTTACAAAAATGAAAATGCTCATACAACTATTGCCAAAACGAATTCTCAGATCTAATTTTACAAAAACGAAAATGCCCATACAACTATTGCCAGAACGAATTCTCAGATCTAAATTTACACAAATGAAAATGCCCATACAACTATTGCCAGAACGAATTCTCAGATCTAAATTTACAAAAATGAAAATGCCCACAGTGATATACAAAATGCCCACAGTAATAGAAAACGCCCATAGTAATATAAAAATGCCCACATCAATATAAAAATGCCCATTGTAATTTATAAACACCCATAGTGATATAAAACACCCACAGTAATATATAAAATGCCCAAAATCATATATAAACGCCCACAGTCATATAAAAACGCCCACATCAATATAAATACGCCCACTGTAATATATATACGCCCACAGTGGTATAAAATGCCCATAGTACTATATAAAACGCCCAAAGTCATATAAAAACGCCCACTGTAATATGTAAACATCCACAGTAATATAAAAATGCCCACATCAATATAAAAACACCCACTATAATCTATAAACGCCCATAGTGATATAAAACACAGTCATAAAATCTCTTTTATCCCAACCGACATGCAACAACAGAGTAAGAAGAAATATTTTATAACCGTAACACAATTTCAATCATCGAGGAACATAAAGGAAAACCAATCAATCCGACGAGAACCCATGCAGAGATAAGCCAAGTAGTTTTCATCTCACAAGCCAAGATAAAAATGTTAATAATAATAAGAGAGGGCCAAGCTCCTAATACCTTCTATCATGCAAAAATAAAAACATACCATTGCCTGATCACCCGCTCCGGGTGACGTCCATGTGCTCTGTGCCGCTCTTGCTCGCCAACCATCGAGACCTCACCGGTACCTCCCAGCCAACGCTAGGGGTACTCTGCTTCCCTTTTATCCCCTCAAGTCGCAAAGGGGCCACACACTATCCAGATGGTACGTCTAACTCTCAGCTCTCCTGGCAAGGCCGATCTACCACACCTATCCGAGCTGGGAAATCCCAACTCCCCAGAGGTAATCAGTCAAGTCACAAATCTGGCAGCGTAATGTTACGCTAACAATTGATTCCCTTCTTCATTCTCTTCCCTTTATTTTATATAGTTTTTGAACTTCCATCTTTCTCTAAATCTCATTTAAATTAAGTTTTAATAAAAATCTTCTAAAAACTCTCCTTCCTACAAGTGTCATCCATCCCCCACGTTTCTCCATTAACTATTTTCTTTAATTTATTAAATTGTCTTATTTCCCTCACCCACCTAGAGTTGCTCCTAAATTTACTTCTAGGTGTTCCTAGATTCCCTTACAGGTTTTAAATACTTTCCCTAAAATGAAGTTGCTAATTTAGTTCAAATTAGAAGGTTCTTAATTGCATATTCTTTACTATGTTGACCTCACTTTTTACCATAAGTTCCCCTCTTTCTCTTATTATGTTTCCTCCATTCCTTAGTTTTCTAATTTTTATTATTCTCTTCTTTCCCCTTTTATTAGAGCCAAAATGGCAGTTGCGCTATTTACTCTTTTCCTTTTATTATTAATTTAATATCTTTTTACACTTTCACAAGTTAAATAATTTATTTCTTCTTTACCTTTGATATCCACATATTTTAATTAAGTTCTTACTCTCTTCATTTTACCCCAAAAATTATGAAGTCCACAACTATTACTTAAGTGGTTTTTAGTTTAAAAGTTTATTATTTTATTTTTATAAGGTATTTTTCTTAAGGGTAGACAAAATTTTACCTCTAGCAAAGTTTTAGACTTAGGACTTAGATTCTGAACTAGGCGACATTTTAATTAGGGAAGTTGTTTTTTTAAATTTCTTAATGAGATATTAGTCTTAGGCCATCGAGTTTCGTTCCTTTATCATCATCATTGTGATGTTCCCTTCAGGACGGACTACATGCTCCAAGGGTGCCACTCACCTCTTTTGTTTCTTTTGTTCGACATGCCCTTCATGACACACCACGTGCCCCAAGGGTGCCACTCGCTTCTTGTGTTTCTTTTGCGCGACGTGCCCTTCAGGATGCACCACATGCTCCAAGGGTGCCACTCGCCTCTTGAATGATTGGTAGACATCAATAACCCCTGGAGTCAACACTCCGCCAGGTTAACTTGGGGGAGACTAAAGGCTTTTAAGGAATAAGGCCGCCGCCTTATTGCGCGCTCCTTAGAATCATCGTGAGAGATTGTCGCAGTTTTCCCTCACGGCATCGTGGGTCCTCTCAAACTAGGTAATCGTTAACCTACAGTTCAAGCCACGACGGGAGTGCTAGTAGGCTATGGTAGGGATGTTGTTCACACCTCTCCCTCAACCTCTCTGGTAGTCGTCTGTGGCCCCTTTACTCCATATGTGAGTCTGGTCGGCAAGCTATCGTCAGCCTGCATCATCAAAAATCGTGTTAGAACATGCCCACATCATATCATCTAATCAAATGCACTAAAATCATAGTAAACAATCAACCCCAATAGCACACTCCCTGACTCGATCCAGTGTCCAAGTGTTTCGTCGATGACTCTGCATCCTCAAGGTCCAAAACCCTACTCACTCAGTAAAACCGAGTCAATAGCACCTGTCTCTGTCAATGCAGTAAAACATCATGTCATCTATCATAACGCATCATAATCAAGGACAAATGTTTTAATATCATAATAGTCTGGATCACTTGCGAGCAAGTGTCCTCAAAGAATAAGTTTTCTCAGTGCGCTAGAGTGGGATGTTACATACACCCCCTCTTGGTCTAAACTTCATCCCAAAGTTTCATAGTATAAGTGCTGAAATAAGTGTATCATAGTATCATAAGTCTATCTATCATACAAAATTGGAAACTGTTGGCGCATATCATATGTGTCATCCTAGGTCACCGAGTGCGGACTATAATTGTCCCACTAGACCTTGACCTAATCTACCGTTCGACGTCGCAACTGTCAAACGCGATGATCTAAGATGTGAACCGGCTCAGTCGTGAGCGCTCCCTCATCTGATACCTACAAAGAACTCAAGTCAATCACATGTGTAGGATCACTAATATAATGTCTCAAAACAGATACATGAAAAACATCGATCATACTCCTCAAAGAATCAGGCAAGGTTAATCGATAGGCCACGGGCCCCTTTCTCTCCACAATATCAAAAGGTCCCATGAACCTAGGAGAGAGTTTAGCTCCCTTTCCAAACTTGATCGAACTCTTATGTGGTTTAACCCACATGAAGACTCGATCGTCGACCTCGTAACTACGGTCGACTCGGTGCGCATCGACATAACTCTTCTGTCGATCCTGTGCTTCTTTAATCCTTTGTCTTATGGTTTGCATTTTCTCTTCCATTACCTGGATCACTTATAGTCCCACCAGGACCCTATTCTCAATCCAATCCCAACTCAAGGGCGTCTCACACGGTCACCCATAAAGAAACTCGAAGTGCACCATCTTAATGGTGCTTTGGTAACTGTTTTTGTAAGCGAACTCCACTAGTGGAAAAAATTCTTCCCAATGATTTTCTTGGTCCATTACGTACATGCGCAACATGTCCTCCAAGGTCTGGTTCATTCGTTTGGTCTGTCTGTCAGTCTCTGGGTGATACACAGTACTAAAGTTAAGTTGGGTTCCCAAGCCCTCTTGGAAACTCGTCCAAAATCATCCAGTAAACACCGATCCTCGATCGAATATAATCCTCTTAGGCACACCATGCAGCCTCACAATCTCACTGATGAAAACTATAGCTATGTCAGGTGCCTGATACGTCGTATGCACAGGTATAAAGTGAGCACTCTTCATTAGAGTGTCTACTACTATGAAAATTGATTCGTGTCTCATTGTCGTTAGTGGAAATCCAACAATAAAATCCATCGAAATAACCTTCCATTTTGATTTCAGAATGGCATGTGGTTGTAGTAATCCTTCTGGGTATCTATGTTCAGCCTTTACCTGCTGGCACTCTAGACATCTTGCCACATAGTTGACTATGTCGACCTTCATTCCCTTCCAGAAAAATAAGGGTTTAAGGTCTGCCCTCATCTTCGTGATTCCCAGGTGAGCCATGTAAACTACTCTATGAGCCTCACTCAGGATCAACATCTTCAACTCGTCGTTTGGCGATACGTAAATCCGACTTTTAAACCTCAATAACCGATCGTTGTCAATTGAAAATCCCTCATATTGCGGTACCATCATTGTGTTTTGTCCGATAAAACCCTCAAACTCTTTGTACCAGTCGTCCTCACGATGTAAAGTAAGAATCTTCTCACAGAGATTCGTCTGAAGAGGCAACACTGAAAAGATGTGTGGTATCCAACTCAAAGCATACGCCACATGGTTCACTGTTCCCTTTATGTAAGTAATCTCAAAGTTGTACTCGCTAAGCAATTCCGACCAATGTCGTTGTCATGCATTCAGGTCGCTTTGCGTAAAAATGTGTTGTAGTCCACAATGATCAGTCTTTAGTTCAAATTTTCATCCAACAAGGTAGTCTCTACAAACCTTCAAGGCATATACGATGGCTAATAACTCCAAATCATGCATCACGTAGTTCTCCTCATGCCTTCTCAACTTCCTCGAAATGTAAGCAATCACGCGTTCGTCTTGCATCAAGACTCTACCTAAACCTTCCTTGGATGCGTCTGTGCATACCAAGAAGTCTACGTCCATGTCAGGGACCTTTAGTATCGGCGTTGTTGTTAACAACTCCTTAAGCCTCTGAAATGCTTCCAAACAAACTTCTTGTTTTTCTTCTGCAATTCCGTGATCGAATTTGCTATCTTCGAAAATCCCTCGACAAATCGTCGATAATATCCTGCTAAACCCATAAAGCTATGCACTTCTGTGACATTTTTCAGTGCAGTCCATTCCATAATAGCCTCAACCTTGGCTGGATCTACAGCGATACTTTCGTCGGAGATGACATGCCCTAAGTAGTAAATTTTCGATTGATAAAAAGAGCATTTGGACAATTTCCCATACAATTTGTGCTCTCGCAGACACTGTAGTATTAAGCACAAGTGCTCCTCATGATCCTTCGTCATACAAGAGTAAATCAAAATATCGTTAATGAACATTTGGATGAACTTCTCCAAGTACTCACGGAACACCCTATTCATCAAACTCATAAATACCCCTGGGGCATTTGTCAGTCCAAACGGTAAAACAATAAACTCGTAATGTCCAAATCTCATGTTAAAGGTGGTGTTAGGGACGCATCCTCCTTGATATGTAACTGGTGATACCCTGATTGTAAATCGATCTTGGAGAACACTGTCGCACCCTTCATTTGATAGAATAGATCATCCATTCTCGGCAAGGGATACTGATTCTTGATCGTGGCCTTGTTTAGTTGATGGTAGTCCATGCAAAGCCTCCATGATCCATCCTTATTTCGTATGAAAATAACCGGTGCACCCCAAGGTGACACACTAGGACGTATCAGTCCCAGGTCCAGCAACTCCTTCAGTTGCATTTACAACTCTTGTAACTTCGGGGTCGACATATGATAAGGCGTTCTTGTTATCGGTTCAGTCCCCGGTTTTAGGTCTATGGTAAACTTCAATTCCCTCTTCGGCGGCATCCCAGGTAACTCCTCCGGAAACACATCCACAAACTCTCTCACCACTGGAAGGTGTTATAGACCTTCTGCTACTCCCTTCTCATTTAGCTCAAGGATCACATAAAGCTTGCACCCCTTGCACATACTCTTCTGTAACTGTAAGGAAGAGACAAACCTCAGGGAAACTCCCTGGTTTCATCCTACAATCACACATCTTTGTCCTTCGTCATCAACCAAACTCAACCGTTTCGTCTTATAGTTGAGTATCGCCTCATGCGATTCCAACCAATCCATACCAATCACGACATCAGAAGATCCTAAGATCGTGACATACAAGTTGGTCCTCGTGAAAAACTCTCCCAGGTTAAGGGCACAACCTATAACCTTTCCTCCAACCTTCTGTTTGGCTCCTGAAGCCATCTCTACAAAGCTAAACTCGTCTTGTTCAACTTCCTTTACCTTAATACTTTTTAGTGCTACACTAGAAATGAAACTCTCGATAGCACCAGGATCTATCAAAATACTAAGGGTCTGGTTAGCAACAATACATGTCGTCTCGAGCACAGTCGAATGATGCTCTGCCTAGTGGTTATTCACCGCCACATGAATCTGATGGGCCTTGCCCATATCTCCCACGGTAGTGGGTCCTGCTGATCCGAACGCTCGGGTTTTCTCCGCAAAATAGTCACGCTGGTAGTGTGGCTCCCCACACGTCCAACACCCCTTCTTCAGCCCAGTAGTCTTGGTACCCAAAGTAGAAGATGACGGCCCACCGACCTGGTACCCTAGTCTGTTCTGCTGAACAGGCCTAAATTGCTGCTGTTGTGGGCAACACTGTTGTTGATGCAGTGGTCCCCGATAAGGTGTTCACTGCTGAGGCAGCGGTCGCCGGGGTGTAGTGAAAGTGGATCCCCTCTAGAGGCCACGATATCCCAGTGTATGTCTCGGTAGTGTCTGGTTCTACTGTGTTCCAGATGAACCCTGCCCTGTTGGTCTCGCTGGAGTCCTGGTCTGACCCCCACTGATAAGCTCCTCCTCTACTATGAGGGCCTTCTGGACGACATCGTGCAAGTTTTGAGGCATCAAAATTTTAACCTTTGCACGTAGGTTGTCGTTAAGGCTGAATACAAACCTGTTTACCTTTAGTTTCTCGGTATTAAGGTGTGTAGCATACCAGAGTAGCTCCATAAAATGGGCCTCGTACTCGGGCACTGTACGACCTCCCTATCGCAAGGTGTTGAACTCATTGAGCTGACGCTAAATGAATTCCTCTGAAAGGTACCTCTTTCAGAACCGTTCCTCGAATAGTTCCCACGACTCATTCTTTACGGCCATGTTCAGTTGCGGTAGGAGCATCTTCCACCATAGAAGAGTTCTCCCTTTAAGTTGAAATCCCACGATGTGGACCTTCATGTTGGAGGTATAATCGCAAAGTGCAAAGCACATCGCCATGTTCTCCAACCACGCCTCGGCGGATGCACCGTCCAGGGCACCAAAGAACTCGGGAAATTTGACATTCTCGAGTTCACGGTGAATGCTACCAGTAATGGCTGGTGCTCACGGTGGAACCTCAGCGGGTGTCGATGCCCTGGCCTCATCTCTGTCCGAACGGCTGATCAGTGCCTCGGACATGCGCTGAAAGGATCTCATCATCCTGACTACATCACTAACTGCTATATGCTCCTGTTTGAGAACCTTCTCATCTCCTTGGGGGTTAGACCCCTCCAGCGTGGAGGCTATTGGGGGCGTCGTGCCTCCTCCCCTAGCACCCCATCGTCTTCCTTCACGACGTCCTCTTACCATGATTACCTACACGCACACAATCAACTTGATTAGCAATAGTAATATCAAATCATGTCAGCGAAGGCCGTAGCGATCCCAAGTCGCAGGTTGAACCCCGCTCTGATACCATATGTAACAAACCTCCTCGTAACGCCGACAAACCTCTTAGAACAAGTGCACATTTTTTTTTTGTTTAAAGGTGTGTGTGCGCATGTACAAGGGAAATAAATACATTCGACTCTGCATCGCCACCCGATAACGAACAAGGTGAAAACCACGACAAACACAACAAGATGACATAAGACACATAACAAGTAACTGCATGCATTTAATGATGATCAATCAACAATAAGTAAGACTGACTACCCACCCGTCCTACCCTGCAATGGTTAGGACCTTCAAGAGACATAAGCAACGCTCAAGCCTAGGTTCCCATCGATTTTAACCATTTAAGGTCTCAGGGCTGGCGATTGTTCTGAGGAACATGGAGGTGTCTACATCCCACCTGACACAAGCAAACCAAGCAATTAAATAATCACAACCAAGTACAACAATTATTAAATGAACAAACACATCCTCTATGGAATGCGCAAGTCAGAAGGAATCCGACAACGCCTAACCATTGTTAAGACAAGGTATTTCTACGACTTAATTGACAATAATTACAGACCAAATACTCCATTTAAATTCCAATAATCGACGAGTTACCCAACCCAACCTTAAAATAATGTAAATTGAAGTAATTGCAAATCCCCATTTACTAAATCATAATAGTTTATGGTACTTAGTTCAAGGACCTTATATTTTATGTGTCATCAATAACAGTAAAATTTCAATAGCATTACAATAAAATAACAATGTCATTATATCTTATATTACCATAACTTGCATTCAAAATAACAATAAAATTACATATCATGTTATCAACCACTAACATTATATTTTGTTTTATATTGCAATAAAATATTACCTTTACATATTACGAACACTATTTTATAGTGGCAATATAGTTACACATTACTATACCATTTATGTTATCATTTATAATAAAATTTCAATAACAGTACAATAAGACAACAACATCTTTACATTATATGGCCATAAAAGTGCAAATAAAAATAACATTTAAAATTTCACCTTATGTTATCTAACACTAACATTGCATTTTACTACTAGAATAAAATAAGTTATGTCATCTATCTTAAATAAATAAGACTAGCTAAACAAGAAGATTTCTTTTTTACTAGAGGAGTAATCCCTCGTTGCCTTCTAAATTTCTAAAAGCACCACTCCTTGAACCTTATGAAGAATAAAATATCCTTTCAGTAATAACCTATCTTTAAGAAATCTAAAGGCATAGATTACCTTGAAATTATAACCTTTGACTTGTGTATCATTAATTCAAGGTCGTCAGAAATATAATCATTACACTCGTTCACATTATTAAATTGGTGCCTTGTTGATCTACAACCAAAAAACTATTATAAAGTAAATACATCCACCATTACAAATGATATTGCCAACAACCCAATCCAGTAACGAATTACCCAATCACATTTCCAGAACAATCACAGTACACCTTTACAACACGAAAGTGTCAGAGGGAGATTCTTCAGTAACAGAGTTAGAAGACAGATTGCTAAAACGAATTCTCAGATCTAAATTTACAAAAACGAAAATGCACGTACAGCTATTGCCAGAATGAATTCTCGGATCTAATTTTACAAAAACAAAAATGCCCATACAACTATTGCCAGAACGAATTCTGAGATCTAATTTGACAAAAACGAAAAATGCACATACAACTATTGCGAGAACGAATTCTCAAATCTAAATTTACACAAACGAAAATGCCCATATAACTATTGCCAGAACGAATTCTCAAATCTAAATTTACAAAAATGGAAATGCCCACAATGATATACAAAATTCCCATAGTAATAGAAAACGCCCATAGTAATATAAAAATGCCCACATCAATATAAAAACGCCCACTGTAATTTATAAACACCCACAGTGATATAAAACACCCACAGTAATATATAAAATGCCCACAATCATATATAAACGCCCACAATCATATAAAAACGCCCACATCAATATAAATACGCCCACTGTAATATATATACACCCACAGTGGTATAAAAATCCCACAATACTATATAAAACACCCACAGTCATATAAAAACGCCCACTGTAATATGTAAACGCCCACAGTGATATAAAAATGCCCACATCAATATAAAAACGCCCATTGTAATCTATAAATGCCCACAATGATATAAAACACAGTCATAAAATCTCTTTTATCCCAACCGACATGCAACAACAGAGTAAGAGGAAATATTTTATAACCGTAACACAATTTCAATCGTCGAGGAACAGAAAGGAAAACCAATCAATCCGACGAGAACCCATGCAGAGATAAGCCAAGTAGTTTTCACCTCACAAGCCAAGATAAAAATGCTAATAACAATAAGAGAGGGCCAAGCTCCTAATACCTTCTATCATGCAAAATGAAAAACATATTGTTGCCTGATCGCCTGCTCCGGGTGACGTCCGGATGCTCCGTGCCTCTCTCGCTCACCGACCATCGAGACCTCACCGGTACCTCCCAACCAACGCTAGGGTTACTATGCTTCCCCCTTAGCCCCCCGGGCCAAAAAGGGGCCACACACTATCCAGATGGTACGTCTAGCTCCCAACTCGTCTCGCAAGGCCGATCTACCACTCCTATCTGAGCTGGGAAATCCCAAATCCCCACAAGTAATCAGTCAAGTCACAAATCTGGCAGCGTAATGTTATGCTAACAACTGATTCCCTTTCTTCATTCTCTTCCCTTTCTTTTATACAGTTTTTGAACTTCCATCTTTCCCTAAATCTCATTTAAATTAAGTTTTAATAAAAATCTTCTAAAAACTCTCCTTCGTACAAGTGTCATCCATCCCCCATGTTTCTCCATTAACTATTTTCTTTAATTTATTAAATTGTCTTATTTCCCTCACCCACCTAGAGTTGCTCCTAAATTTACTCCTAAGTGTTCCTAGATTCCCTTACAGGTTTTAAATACTTTCCCTAAAATGAAGTTGCTAATTTAGTTCAAATTAGAAGGTTCTTAATTGCATATTTTTTACTATGTTGACCTCGCTTTTTACCATAAGTTCCCCTCTTTCCCTTATTATGTTTCCTCCATTCCTTAGTTTCCTAATTTTTATTATTCCCTTCTTTCCCCTTTTATTAGAGC
>JZKD02S1627365.1:91912-112590 GCA_000966675.3 Picea glauca | reverse complement strand
AGTTTTCAAGTTAGAAATAGATCTCATAATATCCCATAATTCAATTTCGACACCCATTCATAAAATTATCATTTACCAAATAGATTGCATCATATCCAACATCATCAATAACATTAAACATTCATAAAATTTACATTCTCACAATATGTCACATCATATACACCATCATCAATAACATTTAAACATTCGTAAAATTTACATTCACAGTGTAGATCGCATTATATTCATCATCATCAATAACATTTAAACATTCATAAAATTTTCATTCACATAGTAGATCGCATTATATTCATCATCATTAATAACATTTAAACATTCATAAAATTTGCATTCACATAGTAGATCGCATTATATTCATCATAATCAATAACATTTAAACATTCATAACTGTTCATATGTCTTAAAAGTTTAAGTGTATCATTTAATAGTTTCACTGTGAAGAGAACATAATATAAGTAGGCCTCAGGTAATCTCCATTGTCTAAGTCAAAAGGTGGTGTTACATAAACCCAACCTTCGAGAAACATATTCTTGAGGTGGTCAAAAAAGTAGGGATATTCTCGGTGTAATGTCTCGGCGTCTTCCCAAGTAGCAGATCCTGGACTATACTTGTCCCATTGGACCTTAACTTGGTCTACCATATGGTTCCTAAGCTATCAGACTCTATAGTCCAATATGCGTAACGGTTCTACTGTGAGGGTTCCCACATCCGATACCTACAATTCCTTCCAATTTGGTTTATGTGATTCATCAGCAACATAATGACGTAAAATAGATACATGAAAAACATTATGAGTTTTATGCAAGTGGGGTGGAAATACGAGACGATAGGCAATGGGTCCAATTTTCTCTTTGATTCTGAACGGTCCTATAAATCGAGGTGACAACTTTGTCCCCTTCCCTAACCATATGGTACTCTTATTAGGCCTGATATGAATGAAAGCCCGGTCTCCCACCTCATAACTTCGGTCGGTCCTATGTGCATCCGCATAACTTTGTTGCCTATCCTATGCTTCCTTTAGCCTCTGCCAAATCTGAATCACATGTTCCTCCATCTGTTGAATCAATTCTGGCCCAACTCTTACTCAATATTCTAATCTATGCCAACTCAACGGCATTCTGCATGGCCTTCCATAGAGAGCTTCATAGGGTGGCATTCCGATGGAGCTATGAAAACTGTTATTGTAGGCAAACTATACCAAAGGTAGGTACTTCTCCCACTGGGTTTGATTATCCATGACATACATCCTAAGCATGTATTCCATGACTTGATTTACTCTCTCAGTTTTCTCATCTGTTTCAGTATGATAAGTTGTGCTTAAGTTCAACTGAGTCCCCAACGCTGACTGCAAACTTGTCCAAGACCTAGAAGTGAATCTCGAGTCCCTATCTGAAATTATCTTCTTAGGTATCCCGTGCAAATGGATAACCTCACTTACAAATACACTTGCCACGTCAGTGACATCGTAAGTGTCTCTAAATGGAATAAAATGAGCACTCTTGGTTAACTTATCCACTATCACAAGAATAGAATTCTGTCTATGAGATGCGAGCGGCAACCCCACAACAAAATCCATAGAGATGAATTCCCATTTGGACATAGGAACATCATGTGGTTGTAGGAGGCTTGTCAGGTGATGGTGGTCGGCTTTCACTTGTTGACACTCTAGGCATTTGGCAACGAAATGGACTACATCAAGCTTCATGCCTACCCAGAAGAAGAGCTTCCTCATGTCTGCGTACATCTTCTTCACACCCGGATGCGCACAATAAAGTGCTCTATGGGCTTCCTTCAGTATGATGCTTTGAATATCCCCATTTTCAGGGATGTACATCCTTCCTCTATATCTTAACATTATATCTGCTTCCAGTCTATATCCTTCATACTTTGGATCTAATTGCCTCCCACTCTGGAGGTTTGAAGCAAACTTAAAATACCAATTGTCTCCTTGGAGTTGCGTCAACACATGTTCCCTCAGATTGGATTTTAAGGGTATCAAGGAGAAGACACGTGCTCTCCTACTCAAGGCATCTGCGACCACATTTTCCTTCCCTATGATGTACAAAATACCAAAATTGTACTCACTCATAAACTCACTCCATCGCATTTTTCTAGCATTTAGATCTCTTTGAGTGAAGAGATGTTTTAAACTTTGATGGTCCATTTTGAGCTCAAAGTTTTTCCCCACAAGATAGTGCCTCCAAAGTTTCAGAGCTATCATTATAGTTGCCAACTCTAAAACATGAGTCACGTATAGATCTTCATGTTTTTTCAACTTCTTTGACGCATAAGCTATCACTCCTCCATCCTTCATTAGCACGGCCCCCAACCCTTGCTTCGAGGCATCCATGCAGACGGTGAAGTCCTTTTCCATATCCGACACTCATAGAGTTGGTGCACTAGTTAGTAACCTCTTAATCTCAATGAATGAACTATCACATTCTTCTGTCCATTCATACTTGACCCCGTTGCATTGCAAAGTGGTGATGGGTTTCGCTATTTTGGAGAATCCCTCCACAAATCTCCGATAATAACCTGCTAGCCCCATGAAGCTTCTCATCTCATGGGCATTCTTCAGCACTGGCCACTCCATAATGGCCTTTACCTTTTCTGGGTCCACAGAGATTCCTTCACCAGAAATGATATGACCTAAATAGTGGATCTCTTTCTGAAAGAAGGAACATTTCGACAACTTCCCATACAATTTGTTCTCTATAAGGCAGGACAACACTACTTGTAAGTGTTCCTCATGTTCTCTTTCATTCTTGGAATAGATGAGGATGTCATCTAGAAAGACTTGTACAAAACTGTCTAAGTACTTCCAGAATACACCGTTCATGAGGCTCATGAATACTGCTAGTCCATTGGTCAATCCGAAAGGTACTACGACAATCTCGTAATGTCCAAATCGAGTTCAAAAGGCAGTTTTAGGAATATCGCCTTCCTTAATCCTTAGCTGATGATACTCATATCACAAATCGATCTTTGAGAATACCACTGCACCTTTCATCTGATCGAAAAGGTCATCTATCCATGGCATTGGGTACCTATTTTTCACTATAGCACAATTCAAATCCCTGTAATATATACACAGTCGTAAGGATCCATCCTTCTTCTTTACAAAAATTACTGGTGTACCCCAAAGTGAAACACTTGGCCTTATGAACCCTAATCTAGTAACTCTTTCAACTGTATTTGCAACTCACAAAGTTTTGGCACTGTCATCCGATATAGAGTCTTGGAAATTGGTTATGCACTAGGTTTTAGCTCAATAGTAAAATCAAGCTCCCTCTCAGGAGGTAACCCTGGTAACTCGTTCAAAAAAACATCCTTAAATTCTGACAATACTAGGTATTGATCATCACCACCCTTAGTCAACACCCTTGCCTCAAGCATCGCTTAACCTTCATAGTTGAGATAAAGCATAATGACACCTTTCTCCGTACACCCTGGATCTCTACTGGCCTTCCTTTGTCGTCTTCATAGAGCACCCTTTTTGTGAAACAATCTACCAAAGCTCGATGAGCTACTAACCAATCCATTCCAATGATTAGGTCATATGACCTGAGATCAGTGACGTATAACTTCAACCTGGTAGTACACACTACTAGGTCTACTATACAATTATCGACGCTAGGTCCTACCGCTTGTTTTGCCCCCGAAGCTATGTCAACTTTTTTAAAGTCATCATGCTCGTAGGCTTCCAACCCACTCTTTTCTAATGCAAATGGTGAAATGAAACTATCTGTAGCACCAGAATCAAATCAAATCTTTACATTGATATGATTTAGCATACCTGATGACTCCACCACTGTGGATTGATGTTCTTCATGGCGATTATTAACCGCTGCATAAATCTGGTGGCTTCTACTTGCTCTTCCCATTAGGGCCTTTCATTCTCTATGTGTGAATCCTAATTGTAACTCTGGGAAGTCACACTGGTAATGTGGTCCTCTACATCCTCAATAGGTAACACGGGATTGAAACTGCGCACTGTTATGTGACTGTCTCTGAAATGAGTTCCTTCCCCTAGAACTACTGCCCCTACTAGTTGTTCCCTGAGATGGCCATGGACCTGTCTGCGTCATTGGTGATGAACGAGATGTTGCACTCACTGCCATTGAAATCTCTGTGGTTACTGTCCTTGGTGTGACTCTGTTACCATATGGAGGTGGCCTTGAGCTCCCTCCCCTGCGAAATGTCCTCGGGGCCTTCCCTACGAAACTATGACAATGCGGAAAGGTCGGTCTCGTACCTCCATTTAAGTTCATGTGTTTCTCGGCATAACGCGCATTTTACACTGCTTCTGCTACTGAAGACGGTTTTCACATCTGCACCGTAGCTCTAATCTTAGGGTTTAGTCCATAGACAAAGCGTTCTTCCTGTCATTGGTCATTATCCATGTATGAAACATATTTGACCAATTCCATAAACCTAATCTCATACTCTTCTATGGTCCTTTTTCCATGTACTAAGGCATGAAATGCTCCTACTTGTTGTTCCTCATAGTAGGCTGGTAGATATTTCCTTCGGAACCTCTCCTTGAAAAGATCCCAAGATACTGTGTCCGGGGTAAGATGCAGTTGTCTTTCTAGGTTACCCCACCAGTTCAAGGCACTATCTCTTAACTGAAAAATTGATATATTCGCCTTAGAGTTGGAGACATAGTCCCTTAAGGAAAAACGCCTTGTCATGCCTTCCAACCATGCTTCCGCGCGTTCACTGGCGTGACCCCCGAAAAACTCCGGAAGTTTGATCTTCTGCAATTCTCGAGTGATGTATTTGGGTAGAGGTCATCCCCCTAAATCCCTTGATGCTTCTGGATTACCCGTTCCAGACGGTGGGGGTTCCACTTCGGTCCTTGTTGGTTTTCTCCTCTTTAAAGTCTCATTTATGGCCTCCAACGAGCGTAGTATGAGAGCTAGTTCGGGTGATGGTGGTTGCGGCGCTTGCGGTGTTGGCGGTGCCTGCGACGATGCTCCCCCGCCTCGATTCCCTCGAGTCCTAACCATCCTGTATGATTTAACCTACATCAACCAAAGTTGTTAGGGTGAGTTCAAGGATGTTTCAAATTGGTGCTACTTAAACTACAAATAGGGTTAGGCGTAAGTTTTTCTTTACTTGTTTGTAAACAAACATTACTCTCTTTAGGGGATTGGCTCGGTTAGGGATAAAGCGTCTAAGCTTGATTTCTTCGCCTAAAAAAACTATTTACTCCTTTTCTTGGTAGTTACGCTGGCACTGTACCCCACTCGCTAATTCCTCTAACTTACCCTCCTAGTGCGCATGAAGCCTCCTCCCACTTATCTTGTTCTAATTCCTTATTCTTTGTGTTTACAACTAAATAAGGTGGATTCCAACCTAATGTTGAAGAAATGAGTCCAAGGCCATCCTTCGATGCTTGACTCGTGGACTTTCCTTGGCGCATTGGTGTTTGGTTGTTTCTTAAAGCTTGGGAGGAGGGTGGTCGTACGATGTAGTGAGCCTGAGGCTATGCATTGAAGCTTGGTGCTTGTGCGCTGGGATTTGGTTCTTAGCTCGTGGACTTGGAGATTGGGCCTCGAGCACAATACTTTGAAATTTATTATTAAATTAATCACCCCTATACATTAATTAAGTCTAATTAACTATATTAAGTTTATATTATTTCAATGAATTCAAATAAGTAAATATTTAAAAGAAAACAAATACACAAATGAAATAAATAAATAATTTATTTTTTTAAAATAATATTAATATTTTAATTTATGTTTTATAATTACATTTGTTTTGAAAGTTATTAATATATAAATATATACAAATATCTATATAAAAAATTGTATACACGGATCTTAATTAATTTAAATAAAAAATCAAAACAATTAATAAATAAAAAAACAACTCGAATAACCCTGGGGCATTGTGGGACCTCGCATGAGGCCCACGTGCCCCCTTCCCTCTTTTCGGGCTGTCCAAACCTAAAATAAAATAATACTAAAAATATAGAAGGCTATACAAACCCTAAACAAACCCTAACCCGAATTCATTCCTGGGTTTTCTAATTCCAGAACATTGTTTTCCTTCTCAGCTCAGTTCTTGGGCGTTTAGTCTCGGCTTGGCTGAGTGTTTGGCTTGACATATAGTGCAAGAGAAAATGCCTCTTGTAGGCTCTTCTCTTGGTCGTGGCTTGTTCGACTCGACACTTGTGCGTTTGGGCATTTGAGCTTTGTGTTAGTGCGTTCGGTTGTGTTTTGTGGGTGCTTGGTATCGACTGTGTTTTGGCTATGTGTTTTGTTGGATGCTTATATTGACAGCTTGTGGACACGTTGTGCACAAAGGCATCCTCGTGGGCTCCTCCTCGACAGCTTGAGTGCTTGTGCATTGTATTTTCTTTGTGGGTTTCTCCCTTCGTATAGCGTTTGTTCTTTTTTTCTTTTTTGGTTGAACAGTGCGCGGCAACCCTGGTCTCGTCTCATTTATGGTTTTCTTAATATTTTATATGAGGGAGCTTCTTCATCATAATATAGTTGATTGATTTCTTTTGCGGTCCTACTTGAGATTTAAATGGGTTTTCTAGGTTTTTATGTAACTAACCTAGAAAATGATTTTTGGATTTCTGGCTTATTGCTGGGTGGGTTGGTGCTATATTGTGTAATTTTTGTGGTTTATGGTTCTGCGTTTGCAAACATAGTCGAATTTTAAATCTAATAAGTCATGTCAACTGTTGCAGAGTAAGACTGCATAAATAAAAGGTGGCTAACAAGAATTGTGAATGGTAATGAGACCACACCAATCTTATCGATGGGCATATTGTACCATTATATTATAGAGATATTAAATATTGACCAAACTATTGAGTTTGTAACGATACATTGGTTACTTTAGGGTTCCAGTTTATAAACTATGGGATCACCAAATTGTGGTTAAGAGTGTCTATTCTTGGTAGAGTATCTTCGCCTAGAGGTCGCATATTATCGTACCTTTGTAACTAAGAAAAACATAATGAAACGTAGAAGTAGAGACTTATAATGTTTAACAGAAAAGCAATGATCGAATAAGACAAAAGAAGTGACAAACGATGGGTTTTACATGCATACACTCAACGGGAGGCGATCACGCTTGAGCATAGAGCGAGACTAGTATTAACATATTCACATTCTTAGCTGAGGGCCATTGTCCCTAATTAAGAGGTAAAGAGTTTAATGAAAAAATTAATATCAACGACTAAGTAGTTATTGTATCAGGAGTTCATATAAGACGAGACAAAATAAACCTTTCCCCGTAAGATGATGGAAATGACATTGTCAATTAAACCGAGAGCTTGTGGGTTGACATGCTCCTTGGAGTAGGTACTGTGATCATGGGTTTTGGAAAAAAACCCTTCTGTGAAATTAACCTTCCTGCAAGTATACGAGGTAACGCATGGGTTAAACAATGTGAAACTACAACCAAATTTAAGGAAGCTACTAATTACTATAAATACCAAGAAAACGGGATAAAATTAGTCGTAACACCTGAATGCTTAGATATACTCACCATACAGAACTTGGTCGTGTGTGGGAAATGTGTTCGCTCAAACATTGGCCTGCATTTGTAACTGGACATAAAACCTATAATTGGTAACCCAAGAATGTATGGAGTATGAGTGAGTTTATGGTTATGTCACATCCTTAATGACAAATGCGCCATATCCCATAACTACATGGTTTGGGAAATGGGACATTGTAGTTGGTTATATTTCCAAAGGATTAAATAGAAAATTATATATATATATATATAAGTTTTGCCAAGAAAGTTATGAGGGTGTCATGGTGAAACAGAACTAACTTTCTAGTAAAGAGAAGATATGGGTTCTTACACTTGAGAATAATGTTTCAACCTTAGAATAGGTAATTTATTGGTTTTCCATATTGATATTGATGAGTGGGTATTGTAAGACTAACATGACCAATCTAATTGGAAAACACATAATATACATGTGTAGGTGTTGATATGATTCATGACGAAGGTAAATAATTTGAAACAATATATCCTTAATGTTTGATAATAAACAATCGATCTCTTAAGAAATTAATACACTTTACCTTAATGTAAGTGAATGTGAAATTAATACACTTTACCTTGGGGTGCGAATATGCTTTCACCAGAGTTGTCTCTTAAGAAATTTTACCTCTCTCACGTGAACAAAAAAATATTAAGAGTAATATTGTTCGTCTTAGTGTCAACCAATAATCTTAATGACGTCAATAATGAAATAATGATGGGTGATGTCATATAGGGCCAGTGAAGGAGGGATGACGAATTGATTATTTCTCTCATCTAGGAAATTCAATTTCTTTATCTCACTTAACATGGGAACTTGTTCTTGATGTTATTTCCATTTAATTATTTTGACTCCAAATTAACATAGGGAATCTATCGTTGAGGTTATTTATGTTTAATTTAAGTTGAATGAGTCTTATCATATTATTGAATGTTACAGGAACCAACTCATATAGAGAGTTTATATGGAGGGATAATTGCTCCAGATTTGACAGAGAGGTGAGGGAGGTAGAGATTCTTCTCGATAGAATTGTAGAAGAGAGGTGAGGGAGGAAAATGTGTTTCCATAGAAATAATTATAGAAGGACTACCACTCTGTATTTTTTCACGAAAATTTTGTCGAAAATATGGAGACATGCCATTGGAAGTGGTAGTAAAAAAAGAGATTGTAGCAACAAAATATAATATGAGCTTATCATAATATGGGAAAATGAACAAAGAGATAGGGATACATGGATATATGACCTCGAAGGTGGTATTGATGTCAGGTGGTATTGGTTGATAGGTTTTGGGCTATTGACACATTTCAAGAAAAATATATTTCTATGTACACATGTAATACTAATTGCAGTCTTAGAAAAATGTTGATTGATTATCCAAAAATTACCATCATAACAAATAATTATATTTAAAAAAATGGTCTCACTTCTCCACACTTAATAATACTTGGAAGTAAAGTGTATATCCATGAAATAACAAGAACCACAAGAAGATTAATGATATTTTCACTACCATCACATATATAAACTACCATCACACTTAATAATACTTGGAAGTAAAGTGTATATCCATGAAATAACAAGCACCACTAAAACATTGATGATATTTTCACTACCATCACATGTATAAACTAGCATGCACAAATAACTATAGATCCAAATCCCATAGAATTTTCAAATGAAGAATATTTGAACAAGTTAGTGCAAGGTCCACTATCATGGAAGGCTCACCAAAATTCCACCAAAATCCACACACATGGTGGAGAAGCTAGGAACTTTCTTTAACAAAACCTTGACATGACCTTTACACTAAGAGAAACTCAAGATTTACACATAGTTATCAAGATTTAACTCCACATTTCCAAGTAACAAATCAAGTATCCTAGTGCTCTATTGAAGAGTCACGTTCATTACATAAGAAACACACACCATCAAAAAGTAATTTACTCATGGATCATGCATTCTCTCAACTCAGTCTACACACACTAGAAGGTTGTCCCTCACAAAGTCAATATTGCATAGAAGTTGTTGTTTAAAGTTAGGAAAGGTTTGGATTATGCTTCCTATAGTAACCAATGAGAGAAGAATTTGTAGAAAACTTTAAATAAATAGTGGTATATGATAAGTAAAATATAAATGAAAGAAATAGGAAACCATAACATAACAATTTTCAAGGGAAAATACACACTATAAAACACACTCAATGTATTATTCACAACTAAATGGTTAAAATATATTACAAAGTATTGTTAGAAAAAAAAAGGATCATGGAGAAATATAATAAAAACACATGCGAAAATAAAACACAGAATATACACAATACAATAGAGGCACAAATATACATGGTTCACCCAGTGTGGGCTACGTCCACCACAGAAATTGTTAGGTCCTTCCTTTATTATTATCCAACAAATGAAGGGATACAAATTACATCACACATGTTGCAACTTCCTCTTCTTTCTCTCACAGTATCCCCACTCAGAATACAATATTCACAATGATACTTAGCCACAATACATTTCCCTCATAAAAGAGGGTTTCCTTCTAGGAAAAAAAAAACCCTAACGTAACTTCTACCGCCAGATTTGTGACCTTATAATGAACGATCCACATTTACAATGAGATTACAATATACAGTTACAAGGAATTTTTTCCTTCACATGCCTGCTTGCCCCCAGACCCCGCAAAGGGGGTAACCCCCCTCTGGACTCATCCGCATGGAAGAGCATACACTATTCTAGGTTGTAAAGTCTTCATGGGGTATAAACACGATTGAAAACAAAGACCTTTGAATTAGGAAGATAATCAGGCTCCACAACCAACAATATCCCACTTGAAGATTGATCTCAACAACTCCATCATTCTTGTATATGATGGACTATGATCCTTCTTAGTGCTGGCAAATTTATCATCTTCACCTTCATGCTTGAAGAACAACTAAAACTGATCAAGAACTCAGTTTCTCCCTCGTTACTCCCTTTGTTAACATGTCTGCATGACTTTGGCTAGTCTGTATCTTTTCCAACTTCAAATGTTCATCTTCCAAGATGGATAGTATGAACTGGTACCTAAGTTGTATATGCTTAGTATTTGAATGGAATGTTGAGCTATTTTCAAGATGAATGGTACTCTCACTGTCATAGTAAAACCTTCTATTCTCTTGCTTCTTTCCCAATTTTTCCATAAACCTATGTAACCAAATCATGTCTTTATTATCCTATGTAGAAGAAACACACCCTTCCTCTGTTGTTGAAAGTGCAACAACCTTGTGCAGTTTTGAAATCCAACTTATTGTTGTTCCGCCTACAGTAAAAGAACACCTTGTGGTGCTCCTCCTATTATATTTATCACCTCCCATATATGAATCAACATATCCCTGTAGAATAGTGTCTAAAACTCCAAAACATAATGCATGAGTAGAAGTATCTCTCAAATACCTCAAAATCTGCATTACTTCCTCCTACTTTTCTTTACTTGGATTGTTCATATACCTTCTCACAAATCCCACTACATGTGCAATATCTAGTCTCATGCAAACCCTTGCATAGATCAAGCTTCCAACTACTGGTGAATAAGGGACCCTAGACATGTATTCTATCTCCTCGTATGTCTTGGGACACATTTCTTTAGTTAATTTGAAATGGATGGCCAAATGTGTACTAACTGGTTTTTCATTCTGCATTCTAAACCTCTCCAACACCTTTTCTATGTACTCACCCTGAGACAATGTCAATTTACGATTTTTCCTGTCTCTTGTTATTCTCATACAAAGGATTTTATTTGCAACATCCAAATCCTTCATTGAAAATAAATTAGATAATTTCTTCTTGAGCACATTTATATCCTACATATTAGACCTTGTAACAAGCATGTCAGCTACATACAATAGCAAGATAATATAGCTTTCATTTTCTAGCTTTTTAAAATAAATAAAGTGATCAGAATGACATCTACTATAACCATGTTCTGTCATAAACCTATCAAAATTCAAATACCATTGTATTGGAGCTTGCTTTAGGCCATACAAGATCTTCTTAAACTTGCATACCAAATTATTCTTCCCTTTGACCTCATACACGTGTGGCTGCTGCATATAAATCTCTTCCTCCAAATCCCCATGGAGAAAAGTTGTTTTTAAATCTAACTGTTCAAGATGCAAATATTATATTGCCATGAGACTTAAAATAGTCCTAATTGAATTCATTTTAACAACATGAGAAATCTTATCCTCAAAATCTATACCTTTTTTTTGTGCAAACCCCTTTACAACAAGTCTAGCCTTATACCGCTTTTTTCCTCCATCTTCTTCCTTCAACTTGTAAACCCATTTATTTTGTAATTTTATTTTTCCTGCAGGAAACTGAACCAAATTGAAAGCCTATTTATTTACCAGGGAATCCACTTCCTATTTCATTCCTTGCTCCCACTTCTTTTTGGTGTCTACCTGCATTATCTCTTCATAATATTTTTTTCACAAGAATCAATCAACCATAAATAATACAATGAAGCAAAGTATCGTTCAGGGGGTCTACTTAACCCGGTATATCTTCTAAAAACACTTATAGGATATTGAGGTACCTGTTGATCCTGTTGTTGTACATTTTGATTTTTTGGTACCTTTTTAGTTTCTTTTCCAGTGATCTCATCAAGCATTGTGTATTATGGTTTTTCTTTTTCCTATTTCTTTCCCTGCAACTAATCTTCGTACATGACCTTCTCATTGAATATGAAATATATACTCCTAATTGTTTTTTTATTTTCATAATCTCATAAGTGATAACCAAAATCATTAACACCATATCCAATAAAGGTACACTTCTTGGATTTTTCCTCAATCTTTGTTCTATTTTATTTATCAATATGGACAAATGATTCACAACTGAAAGTATTCAAAAAATAATAGCTTACATTTTTACCTGTCCATGCCTCCTCTAGAATTCTTCCATCCAAATAGCTTGAAGGTCCTTTTCTTATTATGTAAACATCAATATCTACATCATCTACCCAAAACTATAAGGGAAAACCAACATGCAATCTCATACTCTTTGCACGCTCCATGATTGTCCTATTCATCCTTTATGACACACCATTTTCTTGTGGTGTTCTTGGAACTGTCTTATCTGTATGAATCCCATGGTATGAACAATAATCATCAAAATCCCTATTGTAATATTCACCTCCATTGTTTGATTTGAGAGACTTCAACCTTTTTTCTGTCTCATTATCAACCAAAGATTTCCATTTCTTAAAAGTATAAAAAACATCAGATTTTTGTTGAATGCAATAAACCCAAGTTTTTCTAGTTACATCATCAATAAAAGTAACATAATAACTAGAGCCACCAAGAAATGATACCTGAGTTGGTCTCCATACATATGTATGCACAAGCTCCAACCTTTCACTCTTATTTTTTTTTCTGACTCAAAGAAATCTGACTCTCTTTTGTTTTCCATAAACATAATGCTCACAAAAATCCAAATCAATTTGTTTAAGATCTGGAAACAAATTTATTTTTTTAAGTATTTTCATCCCCTTCTCACTCATGTATCCAAGTCTATGATAACACAATGTTGTATCCACTCCTATAGAATCTAAATATATATAAGAGTTAGTATTACCAGTACATAAACACAATGTACATACCTTCTCTCGTGTTTCTATCACTAATTATCCTTTGGTGACCGTCCACACCTTATCTGTAAATATGGATAAAAAACCATCGCTTTCCAAATACCCTGCTGAAATTATTTTTTTCCATATATGCGGAATATGTATTACCTCTTTTAAGAACCATTGGTTTCCATTGGTTTCCTTTATTTTTACCTTCCCATTCCAACAATTTTTCATGGTGCATCATCACCCAAATGAACCTGTCCAAAATCACCTTGAACATAATCTAGAAAATGTTTCCTATGGGGTTTGGCATCAAATGAAGTTGTTGAATCTACTACCCAAGACTCAGAAATATTATCTACAAAAAGAATCAAACCATCTTGTAACATGCCACCTATTACATTTTCTTCCTATTTTTTATCTTGTTGTCAGTATATTTGTTTCTTTGGAG
Organism: Picea glauca; assembly: GCA_000966675.3. Classification (NCBI taxonomy): domain Eukaryota; kingdom Viridiplantae; phylum Streptophyta; class Pinopsida; order Pinales; family Pinaceae; genus Picea; species Picea glauca. Next base: position 99,006 of record JZKD02S1627365.1, on the reverse strand, counting down.
CGTTGCATTCTTTCTTTAGATGTCCTTTCCTCCCACAATTCCAACACTCTATATTTCCAAATATAGATTTGGATCTACCCTTCCTAGAATTCCCACGGTTCTGTGAGCCCTTTCCTCTATATTTTTGTCTTCCGATGTTCTCCATGTTTAACGCATTACCTGATTTCTCGCCTGTGATTTTCCATCTCATTTCCTCATTAAGGATAACACCAACAACATCATCAAATTTTAAATTATTTAAACTAGAGATAGAGTTACTTACAACCATGATGAAGTCATTCCATATTTTTGTTAATGAGCATAAGATTAGAAGAGCCCAACCTCATCATCAAATTCCACTTTTACAAAACTTAGTTTATTAGTAACCATATTGAATTCATTTAAATGATCTACAATAGACCCACCTTCTGACATATTCATATTAAATAATATCTTCATGAGAAATACCTTATTGTGCACTGAGTGTTTTTCATACAGTTTATCCAATGCATCCATCATATCCTTCATTGTCTTTTCTTTCAAAATATTCAAAGCCACCAATGATGCCAAGATCGGTCGTATCATTCCTAGTGCCTTTCTATCAAGATATTCCCATTCTTAGTCCTTCATGACCATTGAATTATTTTCTATTCCACCCAATGGTAGGAATATATCCTTATGATATAAATAATTCTCCATCTACATCTTCCATAACTAGTATTTTTGGCCATTAAATTTCTCGACCCTAAACTTTCCATCTTTCGGAATTGCTCTCACTCGAACCAGAAACCCTATTTTCCTGCGAGTTACCTTTCACTTTGATACTAGTTGTTATAAAAAATAGGATCACGGAGAAATAAAATAAAAACAAATGTGGAAATAAAACATATAAGATACACAATACAATAAAGACACAAATATACATGGTTCCCCCAGTGTGGGATACGTCCACCACAGAAATTGTTAGGTCCTTCCTTTATTTTTATCTAGCAAATGAAGGGATACAACCTACAAAACACGTATTGTAACTTCCTCTTCTTTCTCTCATAGTATCCTCTCTCATAATACAATATTCACAATGATACATAGCCGCAATACATTTCCCTCATAAAATACGGTTGCCTTCTAGGGAAAAAAACCCTAACATAACTTCTACCGTCATATTTGCGACCTTATAATGAACGGTCTAGATTTACAATGAAATTACAATATACATTTACAAGGAAATTTTTCCTTTGGGGGCCTGCTTGCCCCGAGACCCTGTAGAGGGAATAACCCCCCTCTGCACTTCCCCACTTGGAAGAGTGTACATTCTTCCGGGGTGTAAAGTCTTCATGGGGTATAAACACAGCTAAAAAACAAAGACCAATGAATCAAGAATATAATCAGGCTCCACAACCAACAACTATATGTTCTCTCAAGAAGTGTGTTCAATAGTACCAAAGAGATTACAAAGAAATTTCTATACCATAAAAATTATTTATAACTCATGCTTTATTTTCCTCCAACCCTATCACTCAATAAATATGCATAAAAAAACCATAAACCATTTATGGATTTCCAAATATACATTCTAAAAACAACCTACAATTAATTTGTCAACTATTGTTGATTAACATTGTTTCCTACTAGTGATCTACAATTATTCCCTGCTACTAGTTAGTAGTTATTCCTTTGTACTACTCAACATTTATTCTTTATTACTACTCAATAATCATTTTGTGCACCACCATGGGACTAGAAGTTGTATGACACACCTATCCAAAAATTCTTCCTCTTGTTATATACCTTCCAAGAAGATAGAGAAAAATTCACCATGCCATGAGCTAATTTATAAGGGCCATTAGGTCCATACACTCACGACACCACTTGAATTTACCTATGCTCACTAGTTTTGTCAATGCATCTGCAACATTCTGTAAAGTATCATCCTTTTTATAGTATCATATTTATATCTTTTACCATGTCCCTAATGAAATGGTAATGGATTTATATATTATTTTTATTCACATGAAAGGTCAATTCCTTAGCCAAACAACTGGCACTATCACTATCACATTGAACTATAATACCTCTTTAACTTAGACCTACTTTTGTACATAGTTTCATAATACAAATGGCTTCCTTACATTCTTGATTAGATTCCATATCCTCTACCTCTACATTGGAAAAATTTACCATGGCTTGTCTCCTTCTGATCAAGGTTGACATTTGTGGCCACCCACCTCTTCCACTAGCTTAACACACTTCTCCATATTGGATGTTTTTAATCTACAATGTTTTATGTCCTAAATTTTTGGGGACATTTGTGATGTGTTTTTTCCATTCAAGGGCCAGTGGTGGACATGCCCTACTATTCCCCTACCAACAATTGTACTTCTTTGTTATATATTTCCATCAAGCTATTATACGCCCCAAATAGATATTTTATACAAAATTTTCATCCTAAGGAGGTTGGCATATCAATTAACCACCTTGAGGCCCATAAACATTTTGGTTCTTCGCCTGGTAGGGTTAGGGTTTTGAACTGTAGGATTCTTTATTTATGTTAAAGGTAAATTATTTTGTACTCTTTTAATAACATTTTGTAAATGAGCATAGCCAACATCTCTCTCTCTCTCTCTTCAGAGATAAGCTACCACAATTCTAGTTAGTTTTTGTTCTACAATATTATGCTATTTGTATTCATTAATCAAACTTTGGTTTCATTGTATTACTCTTCTTTCAACTATATTTTTGTGTTTGTTTCATTTCATTCCCTATACAATATGGATCAATGGTATTATAGAAATCTACTACTTGTAATTTTTTTATGCATGTCCTCGATGAGGTCAAGGTATAAATAGTTGGGTATCAAGCTAGTTTCACTTGGGGATGACCACTCTCACTAGACCAAGTAGCCTCTCATGGTTTACTAAAAGAGATATGATGGAGCAATATATCCTTCAAATATGTTTATGAAGGAGTCACTAGTGTGACAAATGAGCAAGATGATGAAAAAATTCACCCATATCCTTGGATGATTGTAGCCATTTTGGAAGTGTGACACCCTTCAAGTTATAGGTTAAATTCTATATCCCTTTATTTGAAGGAAAAATATATGTATTATTTGGAGAAATGGTTAAATATTTAAGAGGGTTATTTATTTGTTTGAAATTTTTTCGACAAAAAAAATATCCCCTTCATGCTATTTAAATCCCTTCCCCATGTCAAATATTGGTGGGAAGGTTACTGGGAGAGACAAAATGATGATCATTCTATCATGTTCGGGACAACACCCACTAAGGAAGGATTTTTTTATTCTCTTAAGGAGGAATTCTACCCTGTTGGAAATTATGATGACTAGTTTACCAGATAGGAAACTCTACTTCAAGATATCAGAGGCCCAATAGTGTTGGAGTACACTAATATCTTCCATACCTTGCACTCAAATTTGGGTATCAAAGACTCTGAGTGACACCTGGTTTTGAGGTACTGCAGTTTCCTACAGAGTGACATCCAAATAGAGATTGGTTTCTTTCACATCTCCTCACTGGGAGTCACTTATTGATATGATGTCAAAGTCAATAATAAATTTAATAAATAGAATATGTATAATTTTATGCCTACAAATACACAACAACAACAACAACATGGTAAGGGAATCCCCAACTCAAAAAACAAGGGACAAAGAAAGGAGGGGTAACCTTAAGACAACCAATCCAAGCCAAGACAAATAATGGTAATGAGAAGTTGAAGAAGGACATATGAAAATGGTGAGATTTCTATAAAATATCCTAGAACAACACTAATGAATTTCACTCAAAAAATTCATTGTTTCCTGAGTATAAAGAAAAAGAGTTGGATCTTGACTCATAATATGATTTAGAACAAGATCAGGGAAAGTGTATGGTTGATGCCAAACTCGATGTTATCATCACAATTGAAAACATCCAACCATATGAGTCATAGGATCTTGAGGAGGGGGATATCCTTTTCCACTCATAGATGTGGGTGAGAGGGACCCCACTACATTTCATATTTAAAAATGAGAGCTAGAATGAAATTATCTCAATCGAGTTCATCAATATATTAAATTCATTAACAATGCCACACCCTCAAACAAATGCCATCAGTTTTTTGAGACAGGGATGGTACCTTCGTATAATCCAGTAGTGTCATATGTCCTATGGCATTAATACTTTCAAATATGATGTATCATTTTATGTTTCCCCACTCAAATTTTGTGATTTTGTTTTAGGAAAACCTTGTGTGTGGAAACGTCATGTTGTTTATGAATCCCAACTTCATAATGTCATTGTTACTTTGCGAGGAAATACCTATAGGGTAGCATAGGTATTCCCAAACACTCTAATTTCATTTATCTCAACAAGGAAATGCCAGAAGGTAATATCTCATAATACAAAGCTTTTCCTCTATATGGCTCAGTCATAAGGTGAACGAATGGTGGAACAAATTTAGCACAGGTTCTCTCTACACATTATAAGTAGGTGGAAAAGGTTGTAGAGGATTATAGTGACATATATACTTCACCCATAGGGTTCCCTTGCACTATCAAGTCAAACACTCCATTGAACTAACACTTTCTTCTCCCTTACCCAATGCTCCAATATATAGATGCTCCCCACTAAATAATTAGGATATAAAAAATCAAATTCATAAGTTGATGTGAAAAGTCCAAATGCGACTAATCTCCTCAACTCGAGGGATCCCAATTGTGTTGGTGCAAAAGAAGGATGGGATATGAACACATTATATTTATTATAGAAGCCTAAAAAAAACCATTTCTAAGAATCGATACTTGATCCCCCATATTTATGATCTTCTTTATCATCCCAAGGGTGCCAATCTCTTTAGTAATATTGATCTAAAGTCGGGTTACCAAAAGGTTCCAATAGACCTAATTGATGTATGTAATACAACCTTCAAATCTAAAGAAGATCGTTTTGAGTATTTGGTCATGTGTTTTGGCTTGAGTAATTCTTTAATGACACTCATGAGGATGATGCATGATATTTTGTAACCATTCACAAACAATTTAGGGGTATTATATTTGTATTACATCCCTATATTCAACCAGACCTAGGAAAAAAAATTCCAATAGATTCAACAACTCGTAAGCACCTTGCGGAAACACATGCTATACACCAGTCTGGATAAATGCTCATTCAGCATGAAGATAATTAAATACTTAGGATGTGTCTTGTATGAACATGGGTGTATGTGGACCCAACAAATATCCAATTCATTCGTGATTGGCTAGCACAAATAACTTTGACAGATCTCCACAACTTCTCGGACCTCGCCAACATCTACCGAAGGTTCATTTTTTTTCTCTCTCATATTGCTTGGTATTTAAGTTAGGTGACCAAGGGGGGGATAAATCCAAGTTTTTCTTTTCTAAATCATAGTACAAATCCTTCCAAAATTTCAAACACCACCTCTACTAATCACTAGTAATAACATTTCCATAACTATAATAGCCATTTGACATTGAGACATATGCTACTGACTATGCTATCAATGTCTTCCTCACTCATAAGGGAAATTTGGTATCCTATCATAGTGAAACTCTATCCATATAAAATATTGTCACCAATGTACTTCTTGGGAAGTACATCAACATCCACACTAATAACAAGCCCCTGAAGTGTAAGGTTCTACTCAACAGAGCCTTATAAAACCAGAAAAAGATTTAATTTAACGAAATTCTATCCTTACATTTTTAATACTTCATGACCATCATATAACCAATAACCAACATATTACCAATAAACAACATATATAAAATTTATTGAACTGATCATAATAAGCTTATGAACAACCACATAACACTGCATATTACTTAAATACATAAAACAAATACATAAATTAAAATACCTTCCTCTAATGCTAAACTCTCACTTGTCTAGTTTTCCTCCCTGTTTCCTTGCCTGACTTGTTGCTTGACAAAACCCTACCCAAACCGAATAACCACCTAACCAGCTAGGAGCAGCCTGTTCGGCTCTCTATCTCCAAAATACCGAAAGGAATCCTGGCCCCTGTGCCTAAAACCCCCATCAACCCAGTGCCCCCTGCAATGGTTCACGAAAAAAAAAAAAAAAACAAACTCCTCACACCCCAGATTTCCACAAAAATATATGCCACAAAAATATATCCTCCTCCTGCAAAATGCTTCCTCCCCCTAAAAGAATGATCCCCCTGTAAGACTCTTCCCCGTCATATCTCCCCTTCACCGACTCTCCTCTCCTTCATTAATTTCCTTATCTCCTCCTTTATGATCTTATCCCCCTTCTTTATTATCTTATCCCCTTCTTTATTATCTTATCCCTTTCATTATTATCTTATCCCCTTCTTTAATACTTCATTCCCCCCTTGCATACGTAAAGTATTTAATTAAATAAATTAAAATTATTAAGCCCCTTTAATTCATTACATAACCTTTAATGAGTCAATTGATTAATAAATAAGTAATTAATTAATATTATTAATATTAATCATTGTTTAACTAAAACCATATTAGGACGATTAATTATCTAATTAATTTTACTTAATCATCCCTATGCATCTATTTAACTAGGGTTGTTACATACACCCACCCTTTAGGAAAATTCATCCCGAAGTTAAGGTATCTCATGATACAAAGGAAAAGAAACACGATTCACACATTCATGACAATTAACTGACACTATTAGTAAGCAAGCCAAGAAAACTCATAGATACTAGTGTACATGTACAAGAAATGCATGTGTAGCTAGTACATACAAGTCTCATGCATGTAATAATAGTCTATAACTATCACCCTTATAGTAATTTGTGTATGCATCCAATCCAATCAATCAAGACTAGTCTTTTATAAAAGACAATAACCAATCAAATGTTTGTGAAATCCTTTAATTACAATTATCCAGTTCAACAATTTTATTTAGACAACTGTGGTTTAGTTACGTAAATTATGAATATTCATATATACACATTTTCTTTTAGAAGGGAAAACATCAAATTCCACCATCAAACAAATCTCCATACTTTCTCAACTATTTCTACTCATCCTTCCTCCCTAACTTACTTCCATCTTCATTCCTATCCTTCCTCTGCTGGACTATCTTGGAGCG
>JZKD02S1627365.1:78063-91508 GCA_000966675.3 Picea glauca | reverse complement strand
TAGAACCCGTAAGCGAAAGTGTCACTATCTCGACCAAGCTTCCCCAGCAGGCAACTGACAGTCATCATCACATGTCTTGGGGAGCATGAGCTAACACCGTCCTCCCATGACTTCAGGTTTTGGAGGATACACGATGGGAAATGCGTCCAACCCTCCTAATCATAACTTGGGTCCACACCCTACAATGGAATATACAGTGGTACCATGTTGATGGGATTTTTGTCATCGTTTATTCGGTTTTGGGCAGTCTCATCACCTGAAATCCTGCACTGGTCCACATATCATAGCAATGCATCTAAACCAATATAATTTCACATACAAATATTCGTACCATAATGTTTCTCGGCTAGTGGTCATGATATCCACTTTCATCATCATTACATTGGCTATTTCATAGCCCATAACCTGCAGATTAGTCTGTAACACAAACTCATACATTTATATGCATTATCATCATGTAATTGCATGCAATCATCATTTCAATTCGGTATCTATGTACCAACAACTTAACATAAAGTTTTCAAGTTAGAAATAGATCTCATAATATCCCATAATTCAATTTCGACACCAATTCATAAAATTATCATTTACCAAATAGATTTCATCATATCCAACATCATCAATAACATTTAAACATTCATAAAATTTACATTCTCACAATATGTCGCATCATATACACCATCAACAATAACATTTAAACATTTGTAAAATTTACATTCACAGTGTAGATCGCATTATATTCATCATCATCAATAACATTTAAACATTCATAAAAATTTCATTCACATAGTAGATCGCATTATATTCATCATCATTAATAACATTTAAACATTCATAAAATTTGCATTCACATAGTCGATCACATTATATTCATCATCATCAATAACATTTAAACATTCATAATGGTTCATATGTCTTAAATTTTTAAGTGGATCATTTAATAGTTTCACTGTGAAGAGAAAATAATATAAGTAGGCCTCAAGTAATTCTGGTTGTCTAAGTCAAAAGGTGGTGTTACATAAACCCAACCTTCGAGAAACATATTCTCAAGGTGGTTAAAAAAGTGAGGGATAGTCTCGTTGTAATGTCTCGGCGTCTTCCCAAGTAGCAGATCTTGGACTATACTTGTCCCATTGGACCTTAACTTAGTCTACCAGATGGTTCCTAAGTTTTCAGACTCTACATTCCAATATGCATAACGGTTCTACTGTGAGGGTTCCCACATCTGATACCTGCAATTCCTTCCAATTTAGTTTTATGCAAGTGGGGTGGCAATATGAGACGATAGGCAACGGGTCCAATTTTCTCTTGGATTCTGAATGGTCTTATAAATTTAGGTGACAACTTTGTCCCCTTCCCGAACCATATGGTACTCTTATTAGGCCTGATACAAATGAAAACCTGGTCTCCCACCTCATAACTTTGGTCGGTCCTATGTGCATCCGCATAACTTTTCTGCCTATCCTATGCTTCCTTTAGTCTCTGCCAAATCCGAATCACCTATTCCTCCATCTCTTGAATCAATTATGGCCCAACTGTTACTCGATATTATAATCTATCCCAACTCAACGGCGCTCTGCATGGCCTTCCATATAGAGCTTCGTAGGGTGGCATTCCGATGGAGCTATGAAAATTGTTATTGTAGGCAAACTCTACCAAAGGTAGGTACTTCTCCCACTAGGTTTTATTATCCATGAAATACATCCTAAGAATGTCATCCATGAATTGATTTACTCTCTCGGTTTTCCCATCTATTTCAGTATGATAAGTTGTGCTTAAGTTCAACTAAGTCCCCAACGCTGACTGCAAACTTGTCAAAAACCTAGAAGTGAATCTAGAGTCCCTATCTGAAATTATCTTATTAGGTATCCCGTGCAAATGGATAAACTCACTTACAAATACACTTTCCACATCAGTGACATCGTAAGTGTCTCTAACAGGAATAAAATGAGCACTCTTGGTTAACTTATCCACTATCACAAGAATGGCATTGTTTCTATGAGATGTGAGCGACAACCCCAGAACAAAATCCATAGATATGAATTCCCATTTGGACATAGGAACATCATGTGGTTGTAGGAGGCATGCCTGGTGATGGTGGTCCGCTTTCACTTCTTGACACTCTAGGCATTTGGCAAAGAAATGGACTACATTGCGCTTCGTGCCTACCCAGAAGAACAACTTCCTCATGTCTGCGTACATCTTCTTCACACCCGGATGTGCACAATAAAGTGCTCTATGGGATTCCTTCAGTATGATGCTTCGAATATCCCCATTTTCAGGGATGTACATCCTTCCTCGATATCTTAACAGTCTGTATGCTTCCAGACTATATCCTTCATACTTTGGATCTAATTTCCTCCCACTATGGAGGTTTGAAGTAACCTTTAAATACCAACTGTCTCCTTGGAGTTGCATCAACACATGTTCCCTCAAATTGACTTTTAAGGGTATCAAGGAGAAGACACGTGGTCTCCTACTCAAGGCATCTGCGACCACATTTTCCTTCCCTTTGATGTACGAAATACCAAAATTGTACTCACTCATAAACTCACTCCATTTCCTTTGTTTGGCATTTATATCTCTTTGAGTGAAGAGATGTTTTAAACTTTGATGGTCTGTTTTGAGCTCAAAGTTTTACCCCACAAGATAGTGCCTCCAAAGTTTCAGAGATAGCATTATAGTTGCCAACTCTAAATCATGAGTCGTGTATAGCTCTTCATGTTTCTTCAACTTCCTTGACTCATAAGCTATCACTCCTGCGTATTGAATTAGCACAACCCCCAACCCTTGCTTCGAGGCATCCATGCAGATGGTGAAGTCCTTTTCCATATCCAACACTCATAGAGTTGGCGCACTAGTTAGTAACCTCTTAATCTCAATGAATGCACTATCACATTCTTTTGTCCATTCATACTTGACCCCCTTGCATTGCAAAGTGGTGATGGGTTTCACTATTTTGGAGAATCCCTCCACAAATCTCCGATAATTACCTGTTATCCCCATGAATCTTCTCACCTCATGGGCACTCTTCAGCACTGGCCACTCCATAATGGCCTTTACCTTTTCTGGGTCCATAGAGATTCCTTCATTGGAAATTATATGACCTAAATAGTGGATCTCTTTCTGAAAGAAGGAACATTTCGACAACTTCCCATACAATTTGTTCTCTCTAAGGCAGGACAACAATTCTTGTAAGTGTTCCTCATGTTCTCTTTCATTCTTGGAATAGATGAGGATTTCATCTAGAAAGAATTGTAAAAAACAGTCTAAGTACTTCAGGAATACGCCGTTCATGAGGCTCATGAATACTGCTAGTGCACTACTCAATATAAAAGGTACTATGACAAACTCGTAATGTCCAAATCGAGTTCGAAAGGTAGTTTTAGGAATATCGCCTTCCTTAATCCTTAACTAATGATACCCGTATCGCAAATCGATCTTTGAGAATACCACTGCTCCTTTCATCTGATCGAAAAGGTCATCTATATGCGGCATTGGGTACCTATTTTTCAATGTAGCATGGTTCAAATCCCTGTAATCTATACACATTCGAAAGGATCTATCCTTCTTCTTTACAAAAATTACTGGTGCACCCCAAGGTGAAACACTTAGCCTTATTATCCCTTAGTCCAGTACCTCTTTCAATTGTATTTGCAACTCACAAAGTTATGGCGCTGTCATCTAATACGAATTCTTGGAAATTGGTTCTGCACCAGGTTTTAGCTCAATAGTAAAATCAAGCTCCCTCTCAGGAGGTAACCCTGGTAACTCGTTCAGAAAAACATCCTTAAATTCTAACAATACTGGGAACTGATCAAATGAGGGTCCCTTCCTTTCGTTCACTTCTTCCACTACATATAGTCGACACCCTTGCCTCAAGCATCTCTTAACATTCATAGTTGAGATAAATCGTAATGACACCTTTCTCCATACACCCTGGATCTCTACTGGACTTCCTTCATCGTCTACATAGAGCACCCTTTTTGCGAAACAATATACCAAAGCTCGATGAGCTGCTAACCAATCCATTCCAATGATTAGGTCATATGACCCGAGAGCAGTGGCGTATACCTTCAACTTGGTAGTACACATTCCTAGGTCTACTATACAATTATCGACGCTAGGTCCTACCGCTTGTTTTTCCCCCGAAGCCAGCTCAACTTGTTTAAATTCATCATGCTCGTAGGCTGCCAACCCACTCTTTTCTAATGCAAATGGTGAAATGAAACTATCTATAGCACCAAAATCAAATAAAATATTTACATTGACATGATTTAGCGTACTTGATGACTCCACCACTATGGATTGATGTTCGGTCTGGCGATTATTAACCTCTACGTCAATATGGTGGCTTTTACTTTCTCTTCCCATCAGGGCCTTTCGTTCTCTATGCACGAATCCTAATTGTAACTCTGGGCAGTCATGCTAGTAATGTGGTTCTCCACATCCCCAACAGGTAACACGGGATTGAAACTGCGCACTATTATGTGACTGTCTCTGAAATGAGTTCCTTCCCCTAGAACCCCTGGCCCTACTAGTTGTTCCCTGAGATGGCCATGGACCTGTTTGCATCATTGGTGATGAACGAGATGTTGCACTCACTGCCATTGAAATCCCTATGGTTACTGTCCTTGGTGTGACTCTGTTACCATATGCAGGTGGCCTTGAGCTCCGTCCCCTGTGAAATGTCCTCAGGGCATTCCCTACGAAACCAGGACAATGCGGAAAGGTCGGTCTCGTACCTCCATTTAAGTTCATATGTTCCTCTGCATAACGCACATTTTCCACTGCTTCTACCACTGAAGACGGTTTCCACATGCGCACCATCACTCTCATCTTAGGGTCTAGCCCATAGACGAAGCGTTCTTCCTGTCATTGGTCATTATCCATGTATGAAACAAATTTGACCAATTCCATAAACCTAATATCATACTCTTCTACGGTCCTTTTTCCCTGTACTAAGGCAGGAAACACTCCTACTTGTTGTTCCTCATAGTAGGCTGGCAGATATTTCCTTCGAAACCTCTCCTCGAAAAGTTCCCAAGATACTGTGTCCAGGGTAAGATGCAGTTGTCTTTCCAGGTTACCCCACCAATTCAAGGCACTATCTCTTAACTGAAAAATTGATATCTTTGCCTTAGAGTTGGACACATAGTCCCTTAAGGAAAAATGCCTTTTCATGCCTTCCAACCATGCTTCCGCGCATTCACTGGCACGACCCCAGAAAAACTCCAGAAGTTTGATATTCTGCAATTCTCGAGTGATGTCTTTGGGTGGAGGTCCTCCCCCTGAATCCCTTGACACTTCTGGATTACCCATTCCAGACGGTGGGGGTTCCATCTCGGTCCCTGTTGGTTGTCGCCCCTTTAAAGTCTCATTTATGGCCTCCAACGAGCGCAGTATGAGAGTTAGTTCGGGCAATGGTGGCGGTGGTGCTAGTAGTGTTGGCAGTGCCTGCGACGATGCTCCCCTACGTCAATTCCCTTGAGTCCAAACCATCCTATATGATTTAACCTGCATCAACCAAAGTTGTCAGGGTGAGTTCAAGGACATTTCAAATTGGCACTACTTAAACTAGAAACAGGGTTAGGCGTAACTTTTTCTTTACTTGTTTGTAAACAGACATTACTCTCTTTAGGGGATTGGCTAGGTTAGGGATGAAGCGTCTAAGCTTGATTTCTTCGCCTAAAAAAACTATTTACTCCTTTGCCTAGTAGTTACACTAGCACTGTACCCCACTCGCTAATTCCTCTAACTTACCCTCCTAGCGTGCATGAAGCCTCCTCCCGCTTATCTTGTTCTAAGTCCTTATTCTTTGTGTTTACATCTAAATAAGGTGGCTTCCAATCTAATGTCGAAGAAATGAGTCCAAGGCCATCCTTCAATGCTTGAATCACGGGCTTTCCTTGGCGCATTGGTGTTTGGTTGTTTCTTAAGGCTTGGGAGGAGGGTGGTCGTATGATGTAGTGAGCCTGAGGCTATGCATTGAAGCTTTGTGCTTGTGCGCTGGGATTTGGTTCTTAGCTCGTGGACTTGGAGATTGGGCCTCGAGCACAATACTTTGAAATTTATTATTAAATTAATCACCCCTATACATTAATTAAGTCTAATTAAGTCTATTAAGTTTATATTATTTTAATGAATTCAAATAAGTAAATATTTAAAAGAAAACAAATGTAAAAACAAGTACACAAATGAAATAAATAATTTATTTTTTTTTAAATAATATAAATATTTTAATTTATGTTTTATAATTACATTTGTTTTGAAAGTTATTATTATAGAAATATATACAAATATCTATATAAAAAACTGTATACACGAATCTTAATTAATTTAAATAAAAAATAAAAACAATTAATAAAAAAAAAACAACTCGAATAACCCTGGGGCATTGTGGGACCTTGCATGAGGCCCACGTGCCCCCTTCCCTCTTTTCCGACTTTCCAAACCTAAAATAAAATAATATTAAAAATATAGAAGGCTATACAAACCCTAAACAAACCCTAACCCGAATTCATTCTTGCGTTTTCTAATTCCAGAACATTGTTTTCCTTCTTAGCTCAGTGCTTGGGCGTTTGGTCTCGTCTTGGCTGAGCGCTTGGCTTGACGTATAGTGAAAGATAAAATGCCTCTTACAGGATCTTCTCTTGGTCGTGGCTTGTTCGACTCGGCACTTGTGCATTTGGGCATTTGAGCTTTGTGCTGGTGCGTTCGGCTGTGTTTTGTGGGTGCTTGGTATCGACTGTGTTTTGGTTGTGTGTTGTGTTGGATTCTTATATTGACAGCTTGTTGACATGTTGTGCACAAAGGCATCCTCGTGGGCTCCTCCTTCTCGACAGCTTGAGTGCTTGCGCACTGTATTTTCTTTGTGGGTTTCTCCCTTCGTATAGCGTTTGTTTTTTTTGCTTTTTTGGTTGAACAGTGCGCGGTAGCCCTGGTCTCATCTCATTTATGGTTTTCTTAATATTTTAGATGAGGGAGCTTCTTCATCACAATATAGTTTTCTGATTTCTTTTGGGGTCCTACTTGAGATTTAAGTGGGTTTTCTAGGTTTTTATGTAACTAACCTAGAAAATGATTTTTGGATTTTTGGATTATTGATGCATGGGTTGGTGCGATATTGTGTAATTTTTGTGGTTTATGGTTCTCCATTTGTATGACAGTGGCTTTTAAACATTGGTTTCTATGCCTCTCTGAATGTGTAGCTTCACCTGCCAGTTACTGTTGCATTTATCATAGGGACGTGAATTCAATTGGCTGCTAACTTGACTATTATGTATCCTTGACTTGTGATTCTTAAAAGTTGTTTGGATAAAATGTAGAATATCTTGCATGTGTGATGTCAATAGGTATAGCCAGAAAAACATTCATTGATGACATGTCAAGCTGATGCTGATGAAGTGAGTGTAGGTTACCCACTTGTGCTTGGCTCTGGTGATGCAACCTTATTTTGAAATTTGCAGTGAGGAAGCTAGTGAACTGTGCCATACATTTGAAGACAATGAAGACAAGTCATGCACTACTTCAGAAATGGATGATGTTCTTTATCATGCCATGGTATTACTTGCAGTTAAAAATGTTAAAATGGAGGAATTTCTTGAGATTTTAAGAGCTCGATTTGGTCAATCTGGTATTGAAGAAAAGAATAGTAGAAAAAGTAACTGCTAATACTAGAGTTTTATTGTTCGAGTAGAAATTATGAAAGGACATGGGAAGGGAAACAAAGAATATGTTGCAAGGTTGGTAATAGTTCAACATAAATTTACACTAATAATTATTAATGGGCATTTCATCTTATTTTTATTTTCAAATGACGTAAGAAATAAATGCTACTATACCTTTCAAACAATGTTGGGCCGTTATTCTAGCAGCCCACTGCATGCAGACTAAAGCAACAAGACTATTTATGCCATTTAGGAAAATCGATTTTGATTAGATTTGGAAAGAATGATGGAAGATGAACATCTTTAGATATTTTCTCTCTCAAGCTTCTGTATATTTTTAGTATCTTTTCTTGTTATAATATCATGATACTTCCCTTAAAGATGTTTAAGTTGTACATCTGTTTTCTTTGAAGAAAAACCCGAATTCTGCTAGTCTTTGTATACACATAGAAACTGAAAAAGTTGCACTGTTTTCGGATTAGACAGTGAATGCAGTCCATCAAGAAACTAGAGAACTTTGGTTTTAATAAATCTGGCTGCAAGCATTCCTATTGTAGGCCCTAACACTGACATACTATAATTATTCTCCCTTCTCGCTTCAAATAAAATCCATTTGTTGCAAATGGTATTGCGTACCCAACTTTAACAGGTTCTTTCCCTGAGTTCATAGTGTTTCATTTTTTTGATTTTATTCCTTTTTGTTGTTACTTTTTTTTGGAGTTAGTTTCCTTTCCATTTCTAAAGGCACCTACACCTACACTTTGGGTGCAATTCTCAAAGCCTCGTTTTAGGTTGAGGTTGTATGCTCAAAAGGTGTCACTTGTGGCTGCTGGCATGATATGAGATTAGGGAGTGAGATGAAATCAATGGCCATGGGTGGAGTAGGAATAGAAGCTGAGGCGAATATGCCTATGGAAGCATCATTATTGGCTTCATTTGGTTACTGGACATGTTAGGAGATAAGCTTACATTGTTGTGTTATCGTTGCACTAGAAATAACGAATAGATACCTCTAATTTATGCTAGACTGATAGGCATCCAAAACAATAGACTCAAGTTTCAGTAGCACTAAGTTTTGGTTTTTCCAGTTGTCCACATAGAAGAAAGCAATGTATTTAGAATTAATAAATCTATTTATTTCTTCAATTACTACAATATTAGAGTAGTAACAAAAGAAAACAAAGAAGGGCCATGATCTATATATAACACACGCATTGTGATAGATTTATTATTATATAACTACTTGTTGACGTATAAATATATATGACTTAATTGTATTTAAGTCACATGGAAAGGTAATTCTGGGTTGTTCATAATTAAATTTTTTTTTTAGCTAATTAGATGAGTCATTACATTATTTTCTATACAATATTACCAGGTGTAAGGCCTCTACTTCCTTTACATTTTTAATATGTATATTATTTATATTTATATTTGTGTTAAAAAAAAAAATTGTGCTTGTCTTGCAGGTTAGGTGGAGCTGGAGTTCGAGCTATAACTTGGCCCTTAGGCCTAGATTTCAAACTAAGGCTCTGATACCATGTGTAAGGTTTTGCTCAATAGATCCTTATAAAACCTGAAAAAGATTTAATTTAAGAAAATGTTGTCCTAACATTTTTAATACTTCATGACCAACATATAACCAATAACCAACATATATAAAATTTATTGAATTGATCATAATAAGCTTACAAACAACCACATAACACTACATATTCCTTAAATACATAAAACAAATACATAAATTAAAATACCTTCGTCTGATGCTAAACTCTCGCTTGTCTGGTTTTCCTCCCTACTGCCTTGCCTGACTTGTTGCTTGACCAAACCCTACCCAAACTGACTAACCACCCAGCTAGCTAGGAGCAGCTTGTCTGGCTCCCTAGCTCCAGGATACCGAAAGGAATCCTAGCCCCCGTGCCCAAAATCCCCATCAACCCGGTGCCCCCTGCAATGGTTCACCAAAACAAAAACCCAAAACCAAACTCCTCACACCCTATATCTCCACAGAAATATATGCCACAGAAATATATCCTCCTCCAAAATGTTTCCTCCCCCCAAAAGAATGATCCCCCCGTAAGACTCTTCCCCTTCATATCCCCCCTTCACCGACTCTCCTCCCCTTCATTAATTTCCTTATCTCCTCCTTTATTATCTTATCCCCCTCCTTTATTATCGTATCCCCCTCTTTATTATCTTATCCTTTTCATTATTATCTTATCCCCTTCTTTAATGCTTCATTTCCCCCCTGCATATGTAAAGTATTTAATTAAATAAATTAAAATGATTAAGCCCCTTTAATTCATTACACGGCCTTTAATGAGTCAATTGATTAATAAATAAGTAATTAATTAATATTATTAATACTAATCATTTTTTAACTAAAACCATATTAGGACAATTAATTATCTAATTAATTTTACTTAATAATCCCTATGCATCTATTTAACTAGGGTTGTTTCATGGATTTCATGAAAACACAAGGAAAGTCACAAAATGACCAACACAAAATGTGGTCCTCCTACCTACAAATTTCCACCTAAAAATTAAATAGAACAATATTAATACCAACCAAGTCATTGATTTCCTTAGTCAGCCTCTAATTGAAGCACTAACCATAGTTCTCAACTCCTCCAACCATGAGATCTCTAGGTGGTCGAAACTATTTCATAATGATCCTAGATTTAGTGCCACATATCAAACATTAGGTGTAGGAACACCATCTTTAGATTTCCGTCTTCATGAAAGAATGTTATGTCATTTGGGCCATATATGTATTCTTTGAAGTGAGTGTGGAAAGTTGATTTGGGAATCTCATTACATTCGGGCTGAACGACACTTTGGTGTGGAAAATAATATGATTGTACTACAAAAGTATTTTTATTATCCAAGGCTTCAACATGATGTTAACATGTAAATCAAATCATGTATTACTTGTTCCATTTAAAAAAACACCATTGAAAATAAAGGTTTGTACACTCCTCTACCTACTCATGATAGGTCATGGGAGTCTATATCCATGGTTTACATGTCCAATATACCTTCTACCAAACATGGTAATGACTGTATACTTGTGTTCATTGAATCATTTCCTAATATGGATATGTTGATATCCTGCAAGAAGAGTATCACCACTGAGGCCACTCCTAAGATATTCTTCAAATGTGTGGGTTAAATTTGGGCTACCACGAACTATTACTTCAAATTGTGACAACAGGTTCTTGATTACATTCTAGTCTATCCTATAGTCATTGGTTGACACCAAACTCACAAAATCCATTGACTTCCACCCCCAAACTAATAGAAAAATCAAGGTGTTCAACATAATGAATATGCATCTTATGAGAATGTACAACTCCAAACATCCACACACATGAAATCAAATCCTTTTTTATGTTCAACAAAGCTACAACAGATACAACCATGGCTCTATTTTCAACATATGTTTTCAGGTGTTCTTCAGGTTCCAACCATTGGCCCCCATTGATGTATCTATACCTATTGAATCTTTACAAGAAGAGACCTTCCATGCTTAGGATAAAAAATATATAGTGTCCAAATTTGTTGAACGAATCCAACACATTCAACAATAGGTTCATGATATCTTGTATAAAGTCAATGTCAAGTACAAGTAGTGTCAAGATCATCATTATGTTCCACACTGGTTTTAGGTTGGTAATAAGGTGTGGTTTCATTTCGAAAAAGAACACCTTACATGACCCCATAGGAATATTAAACCACTCTGATACGGGTCTTACACCACCAAGAATATTATGGGTGACAATTATCTTGAGTTGAGTATTCCTCATTTCCTTGGCATGCAACAAATATTTAATGTGGAGCTGCTTCAACCATATTTTCCTCCCCTATTGGAAAATTCAAAGGTGGTTGAGAATTTGGCACCATATAAATCAATCCTATCGGAATTGAATAGGATATGATGTATATGATGATTAACAACAAGACAAAGGGAACCTTATAGTAGAAAATACAACTCTATCAGGTTGTCAAAGTAGGACAAATTCTTTACCAAGGAAAGTGGCTCACTAGGCGCCAAATTCGACAAACGTTTCCCCATATTATGAGGGAACTTGATGTAATGGGAACCATTTATTCCTAATATGGGAGTACTAATCTAGGTGGACATTAGTGGCCATCCACCTCTCCAACCGACTAAAAATGACTCTCAATCTTCACAATTTTTTATCTACATTTGTTTAGGTCCTAAAATTTCAGGGTCGTTTCTAATGTTTTTTTTCCATTTGAGGGACACGCTTGAACATGGACTACCTTATCCCTACAAAATTTTTTAATTATTAGTTATATCTTTCCAACAAGCTACTTTATGTCCCAAATGGATATTGTATGCAAAATTTGTTCCCTCGCGAATTTGGCATATTAACTAACCAGCTAGGGGCCCACAAACCTTTTGGAACTTGACCTCATAGGTTTAGGGTTCTTGCTTTATGTTAAAAGGCCATTCTTTCGGCCTCTTCTAACAAAATTTTGGGAATGAACATAGTGGACATCTATCTCTTTAGATATAATCTACCAATCGTCTATATAGTTTTTGTTCTATGATATTATGTTATTTTTATTCATTAATAGAATTTGGGTTTCACTATATTACTATGTTTTATGTTATATTTCTTTGTGGATTTCATTTCATTCCGTGTAGAATTTGGATCTATTTCTCATCCAACTAATTTATCCACCAAACAACCAAAGAACATATCCACTCATAGATCTCCTTCTATCTACATCATCTTCCCATTAAGAATCGACTAAGTGTGGGTCCCCTGAAACATCACTATCATAGAAAATAGAATATTCATAAGTACCTTGCAAATACTTGAAGACCCTACTTACTGTAGCTTGATGTTCATGTCTAGTATTAATCATGAATCAATTCAAGCATTCCACTACTTGGCTAATATATATTCTACTACAGACTATTACATACATTAAACTACGAACTACACTTGCAAAAGGAACATAATACTTCTCCTCCATCCATCTGGGTGTTGTAGAACACTATATCTTCTAATATCCATTGATAAGATATATTTTCCATCCCCCGTGTCCTAAATATGTAATCATGTTGAAACATAAGACTTCAAATAATGAATCACATCCTTACTGTTACCATAGAATAGATTATCATCTACCTATAAAGTGATAACAAGGAAATGATCACCATCCTCTTTATAATAAATAGAATGATCTAATTTGCAATTTCCCAACACAAAATAATCAAACTATTGGTACCAAATTCTAGGAGACTATTTGAAACCATATAAAAACTAATTTAATTTGGGTGCTTGCAAGAGGTTTATGGACAAAAAAGTGGCAATGGGGTGAAAAAGAATGTTTGCATGTAGGAAGGTGTTGTGTTACTAGAAATGTGCATAAATTCTTAATCATATAGCCGCAATAATCAAAAAATCACCACACACGTGCCTACTCATATTTTTTATGATTGTGCATGAGTTCTTGAGAAAGATCATGCACATTAATGCACATGTGTTCAGTCTTAAAAAAAAATGAAATGAAAAGAGCATGCATGTTCTTTAGGAACTCCCACGTGTTCCTAAATCATGTGCATTATTTGGAATATGAATCCACATTCTTTCCTAAAGTGTGTGCATTATTTGTAATAGGAACACACATGCATTATAACTAACCCATAATATATCCCTCTATCTCTCTCTCTCTTCCCCCAATATCCCTCTCCCTCCCTCTTTGTCTTCCCATCTATCTCTCTATATCCCCATC
>JZKD02S1627365.1:46033-70848 GCA_000966675.3 Picea glauca | reverse complement strand
GAGGGAGAGAGTATAAAAGGGGGTGAGAGAGAGAGAGGAGGGGAGATCGATCAAGAAAGAGGGAGAGTTAGAGAGAAAGGTGTAGAGATATTTTTAGATCATTTCTCACTTCCAAAATTTCCCTCCCCTTTTATATTTTCTCGAATTATTTGCTCCCTTTATTTTCCCTCTTCTATACTTAGCCAATTTTCCCTTTTTCTTTTTTTTCCCTTCTACTTTCCTTTTCTTGTTCTATACTTAGTATTTTTTTAGAATCGGAGGTTCCATGGTTGGTGGAATTGAATATCCTCATCTCCATCCATACCCTCACATCACGAGTCTGACTAACCGCCACCCTATTCTATACTTAGTTGATTTTGTGATCACGGGTTCCCTGGTTGGTGGGGTTGAACTCTCATAGCCCATGTTCTGTGACATACATTTTGCATCCAAAAGTTACATGATGTATATTTTGACCCCCAGAATCCTCAAACTTCCAAGTCTCATTCTCTTACTATGAGTCTATTCGATCTCCACACTATCCTATACTTAATCGATTTTGAACCTTTTCCATCCGCGGGTCCATTGGTTCCTGGGTTCACAAATGTTTCATATCCTATTTCTCTCCCCTCCATCCCTACCACCCTAGCACTCTTCCTAATGCACATTTTTTATACTTTGAATGCTAACAATTCATCGTGCAGGTTCATAAATATTCTAATTAATAAGAGAAAGGCTCGAGGAGATCTCCTATTAAAACACATTAAACTAGGATTTACGGAGGATTATATTATCCCTCTCAAGAATTCATTTTAAACATTATATGGAGCAAAGCAACACATTCATTGACTTATGGAAAAAACTAGAAAACATTTCTATGGAGATATATTGAACATTTTGGGGCATAAGGACTAGAGCTTTCAGTGGTCCAGAGCATATTATTACTACTCATCCACTTCTTCCCAAAAGGAAGTAATTTGGACATCTAGAATTGCATGCACAGGTGGTGTCCTGGAAGTATTTTATTGTAAGGAGTTGGTAACCTAGTGCACTAAGAGATATATTCCAATCCAATGGATCATTCAATTGTGGGATCATTCCCCTGTCTCTCTGCTACCTCACATATTTTGTAAGATGATGAGACTTCCCAAGATAACCCTTACCTTAAAGGGAGAAGATTACAAAGAATTATTAAAGAAGCATGAAAATGGGTTGAACCTCTTACCCAAATTCCTCGATAACCCAACGACTGTCCCTGAGTACATCACGAGATTGCAGGTCAGCTCATTCAAAACTCCTTTCCACGAAATTGCTTGGATTTTCCAGAGGATAACATGACAAGAAACTACAACCAATATTTCCTGCATGATTCTTTACATTTTGTACTTTACGGTCAAGTAATAGGCCATGTTCGGTTGAGCCATGTTTATTTCCATTGAAATATCTTCCCAATTGTTGCAATACAAGAAGGAGAAAAAATTAGTTATGTCATCTTATTTGGTTTTCGCGATAGCACATTGTTGTCAGTTTTCGAGATTATCCCTATGTAAGAAGGTAAACTGTGAATTCGACTCGGTAACCTTCTCATATCAAACATTATGGAGGCACAAAGCCTCCCAACATTTTTATGAAGTTTTTAATGATTTTGCCTTAGTTTTTAAAGGCTTTTTATTTGGAAAGGACAATCCCCGGATGTCGGACAAGGTGAGTAAGTTTCTGGATAGGAAGGGGACACTATAAAAAATGGAGAATTGCAACGTCATAAGGATTTTTGGTTCCAAGGAAAATCCTTCCTTCTGTACATGCCACATATCTAAACAAATGTTTTTTATTGAAATAGTAAGGTAGTACAACTATTGGTTTCATTTTTTGCATGAAAACAGAAAAAAACAATTCATACCTCTGCCTTGGAAAGTTGGGGACTTCATATTCAGAAATATGAACAAGATTGATGAATTTCTAGGCCATTTTCATGACCTAAATTTAAAATATGTTGAAAGAGTAAAAGGGTTTGACCCTAGCGGAATTTTTGTAGAACATCTACTAGAAATTGGCTTCAACAATTATTTTATTAATGTTATTCTGAATAAAGGAGAAGATAATGACTCAGGCACTCCTACCCATGACACTAGTGATCTGGAAACAATACTCAGCACCAACGAGTCGTACAAACAAAAAGGAAAATGTCCTAGAGAGAAAAGTTCCCAATCCCCAACTATCACTCTAAAGAGTAAAAAATATCAGAGAAGCACTCCAATGACTAACAAAAATAAGAAAGTGACCCATAATTCTTTAGGTAGAGGAGGAGATAAGAAAGCTCCTTAAGAAAAAATTGAAAGTTTCCATAAACTTCCCTTGAGAAGAAAATAAAAAACATTGTACAAGAAGAGGAGGGACCTTGAGGTGAAAGAGACATCCATGACCTATCCCTCAAGGATATGGAACTTGAGATTGGCATCGAAAAAAATTTCCCCAATTTTGATCAACGAGAGAATGATGCAGGAGCATCACTCCAAGCCAACTACGCACAAGCCAGCCAACACAACAATGGGCACATTCAATGGGATGGAGAGAGGCGCAGCCCTCTCATTTCAAATTTTGAATTTGATTTAAATGTATTAAATGAATGGAAGGCTAGAAAAGTCCGAGAGCCATGCATCAGTGTAGGCTTAGTTAATAGGTAGCCTTAAATAGTTGTAAGGCTAAGATCTAGATTCGATATGGACTAGACAACCCATTCAATGTAAAGTTAATGTAATTTAATAGGGTAGGTGAGATGGAGGGAAGAGCTCGAAGAGCCCCCTCATGTAAAATACATTTAGATCTTATTTTGAGAGAGTTAGCCAAGGAGAGCTCTGCAAGAGCCAAGACAAGAGAGAACTGAGACTCAGTCACACTCCACTTTTTGTAACCTTGTACAAACATTTTGATTAATACAAAGAGCATATTTTCCTACATGATATTCTTTGTGTGTTTATGTGTTCATGGATGAATGCCATATGTGTGTTATTTTATACTATAAATGTATGTTAGGTTCCATCTGCAGGTGATAGATAGACTCCTTTATCTATCTGTGAGTTCTTTGATTCCATATCTGGGTTCTTTGTGGATTCATGCAAGAGGTTGCATGACAGAACACTGCAGGTTCTAAAAGCTAGTGCAGGAGTGCACTTCTGAATTTTGTGGAATTTGGATAGAGTTGTTCTAGGAGGGCGCACCATAGGAAGTCTTAAACTCAGGGAGAAACCTCAAGTTTCTTGAACACCTTGAAGGTAATACTATGAAGAGGAAAGCATAGAGAAGACAAAATTACTGATGGTTCTGTAGAGCTCTACCAGGAGGGCATTGAGCACGTGCATAGGTTGCGCAGGAGGAGGAGAAATTTATTTTGAGTTCATTAAGAAGACATAATTGTTGAGGAATTATGTATAGCTCTACTAGGAGGGCATCGAGCAAGTTCATAGAGTGCATAGGAGAACTCTGCTTAGAGTTCATTGATAAAATAGAGCCACTGAAGACTTTGGAGAAGCTTTGCCAGGAGGGCGTTGAGCAGGTGAAAATAAGTGCACAGGAGGAACTCTTTTGGATTACAGAATTGGAGAAGTGTCTAGGAGAAGGACCTCCACAAGGTTGTGGAACATCCATAGGCTCAGGAAGGAGTGCTTGAGCATAAGTGCCAAGAGGGTACTTATATATTTTCAATGAGAGAAAAGGATAGGGATCCCTAGAAGTCATAGCAGTTGAAGCTCACGAGGATGAAGACCTGTGCAAGAGGTGCACTAGGCCAACACTTGGGTGAAGTTTTGATCGATATTCATCTAAAGGCTTGCCAATCACAAGGAGTGTGCACGGAATGAACTTGTTTCAAGTTCAGAAGCTTAAGAGGAATAGTGTATTTGCACACATAGCCATAATAGAGAGGGACAGAAGGTCGAGAAACCTTTCGAGGTTTCAGAGAGGACAGAAACTCAGGAGGAGCAGACTCCTGCAAGTAGTTGAAAAAGTTGAGGAAACCCTTTTGAGGGTTTAGAGTGGATAAATCTTAGAAGAGATAGAACATTCGTGTGCAAATATCCTGCAAGGAGTGCAGAGGTAGAGATGAAACCCTTTGAGATTTCAGAGCTCACGGAGCTAAGGAGAGACAATATCCTTAGAACGCAAGTAGGAGTTGAGAGTACAGACTTCGCAGCTGAGATAAAGGCAGAGACCTTTGAAGTTCATAAATCTTCCAAGGGATAGGAAGAGTGCATGATCAGGAAGGAGTTACAACTGTCGTAGGATCAAGTAGAGGATGAGATCTATACCATTGGAGTCTACATCTAGATAACAGTAGAAAAGCACGTAGAAGGAAGATATTTGAACCATTAGATCTGAGCGCACAGACCCGATAGTCATCAGATCTAGAGAATTCACACAAAGTTTAACCTTTGAGGTTGTGCACAGACTAATAGCTGAACGAATGGTGGAAACACTTCATGGAGAAGTGTCGAGATGTCGTGAGTCATTGGATCACATCAAGTTGCAAGGGGTTAAGGCCGTAGAAGTAGCCCAGGAGAGGAGACACATGGATGATGGAGACACCTTGTGAGCGAGGTGTCAAAGTTCTGACAACCATTGGATCATCTTGCAGATTTGGGTCTCAGGAGTTTGGAGAGTGTTGTAGGAAAATCTCCCTGTGGACAGGTAGATCGCCTCTAAGAGCTTGACCTTAACTCTAGGACAGAAAATTCTTAATGTGGACACTGACTTCCTTTCAAATCTATCCAAACCAACACATGAGAAGGAAGGAGAACAAAAGTACCTCTTTATCGACATCTGTCCCTGCATGCTCCGAGTTGAGCTCCGATCCTTTGCTCCTCGTTGAGTTCTGTAGACAAACAAGATATGACCACTTCCTACAATATTGATATTAGCTTGAAAATGGATCTATCTATCAATGATAAGTTCATGTAACGTTAGACACAAACTAGAAATAAACATGCCAAGCGTGTCATATTAATGAGAATAATGACAGCAGTACTTACAGTCGTAGATGCGAATGCGACATCTTCATCAAGTCCTCTTTGTCTAACCCTTGCTCAAAAGATCCACAACCTGGGTAACAACAACTTCACTGATCACTCTCCTTTGACTGACTGTGTGTTTCCTATGAGATCATAGGTTTCATGCTAGCAATTCTTCCCCCTTTCCACCATCATAGAGCTTTCTTATATAGGTTAAGAGGAGGTTAACCTCTTGAGTTATCTTTAGAACAAGTTGAGGAACTTCCTCCTTAGATCAGGGATCTCCTGATGGAACCAAGAATTCGAATGTAACTATCTTCTAAACTTGAAAGATCCCCCCCTTATTCTCCTCAATGGGCAAAATACTGCCTCAGATTAGGTAGCGCTCCCTCAAAAGGGGCATCAGAGCATTGTAGCGCTCCCTAGGAAGCTTAAGGGTAGTGCTAGCACCCTAAAGGTGGATAACACTCCTTCAGAGGGGTAGGGGAGCATTATAATGCTCCTTGAAGCCTTATAGGGGAGCGCCAGTGCTCCCTAGACTGATATATGGGAGTGCTCACCCCTAGAACCTTTGATTAAAAGCTCTTTTCAAGTGTCAAGAGTTCTTTGAATTCAGTTAATGAATTCCTCTTCTCCAGATCAAGTGTATGAGATGTTTTAAGTGCCTCCTTAGTGTCTTTGGCATGGCAGTGTGCTCGAACATCATTTGAGACACTTGCGAACAACTTGCAACACTTGCAAAAGTTGTAAGTAAGATGCGACACTTACGACAATTGAGAGGAATATGCGGCACTTATCCAGTTGAGTAATTTTGACGTGTAACAGAATGCCCCCCAAAGTATGAAGTTAGAAGATGCGAACTGATGAATGAAATGCTTTGTAGACATTCAAGAAAGGGTATAGACTCAGAGAACCTGATGGAAGCTTCACACAAACATCCAACAAATATCATGACATATTTCAAAACCCAAGGCAGGCATACCTATGCTTGGGTGATCAAGACTTGCGAGATATGGCCGCCATAAAATACACTGCGGATCCATAATTGTATTGATAAAAAGGTATAGCCACCGAAGATACGATGTGGATCTATACTCTGATGACACAGAATGATCGTATCCACAAATAATACACAGTGGATCTACGAGATGACAAGACATAGCCACGACCAATACAAAGTGGATCTATGTAACAGTGTATGTGTTATTTGTCCAATAGAAAATCCATCGCAACCTGGGCAAAGCATATATCAGAATGACGACTCAACCTAGGGTCTTCTTACCGATCCCTATGTGGTACAATTCTAACCATGTGAATATATGTCTTGAAGTCGAACATGGCAGCAACCACTTGATTACCGGTCAATGGTGTGAACCGTTAACAAGTGCGAGGGAAATCACCATTAATGTCAATGATTCCCAAGGTACCCTAGTACATTCCACCGAATGTGAATAGATGAGCTGAGGTTGAACATTTGTGGAATCATCCGATCAGAGGTCAATGATGTAAACCTATTGTCGAATGTGAGGAGGCCTGCCATTGAGGCATGCAGGTCCCAAAGTACTAACTGGTTTCTAAGTCTGATTCCCGGATAATGTGTTGAAGTCAATAGGAATAGACTCGTCGAGGGAGGGCCTTAATGTATCCCCCATCAATGACATGAAATAGACATAGAAATGTAATGGATAGATCAAATGGACATGGACTGACATAGGTTTTGAGGCAAGATATTTGGGATGGTTGACTCTGAAGGCGGATACTTCTCTTGAACGCTGAGGAACAATAGCGAAAACGTGACATGGACCAAAATTATGCAGTGGATGTTGTGACTTGCGTCAAGTGATCCAAAGGAGAGAAAGGAACTCGAAGGATTGGCTCAGTGCAGAGGTTCAGCGGGTTATGATACGTGCAAATGACAAAGTGTCGTGTTCAAGGGCGACTCTAAGAAGTGGCGGAAGATGTTCTCAAGAGACTGCTTGGCTTGCTCCTTTCAATTTTTTCCCCCATCCAGATAGATGAGTACCTCCTTTTTATTTAATGAGATTGAGGAGGATAACACATGCTCGATATAACTCACCTTCAGTAAGTTCCACTTCATTTGTTTAATGAACCGAAAGAAGTACGGGTTCGGTCCCATATGGTCCTATCGATGTATGTTTTAACGAGTCCAAAGACAGAAAACTCGAAGGTTTTTCAAGATTATAGAGTTTAGAAAAACACTTAAAAGAGAACTCTTTCAGTTCCTTTTTCGTACATTAGTCTAATGAGACTGAAAAAGAGAGAAACTATCGCTCGAAAGATGTCCTTTCTGACCTTTTAATGAGTGTGAAAGGAAGCAAGATCACTCAACAATATTTTCATATTTAGAGAGTCTGAAAAGGGTTTAAAGTAGACTCCAGGGGGGTTCCTTTTTCGTGTGTTCGTGTATTCGTACGTGTCCAAAAAAGAGATAAAACTTTACCCAGTTACGTTCTCATATTATCGAGCTCGAGAACGAACTAAGACTGTGCTCATAAGTGCGACAAGGTGAATAATCCATCAGAATTGCCAAGAAACCTGTGATGCCAAAACTGCAAACCAGGGTTTAGTAAAGCCATTATATTATTATAGAAACCCAAAAAATGACTATACCTTGTAAAAAATGAAAATTTATAAATAACAATACAATGAAAATTCCATTTACCATTTTATTTCGCACAAGGATTTTGGAGTAGTGGAGAATCTCAATTTGAAGCGGATCTTGTTTTACTCGTTGTCGGAGCTATGGTTCACCATTTTGCTTGTCGTTCAGACTAGGTAGGTGTCCATATATTTTTCTTTTAATTACATGGTTCATTTTTCATTTTCATAGCATCATTTATTTTAAAATACGAAGCCCTAATTTGCCCCAAATAGAACCAAATCAACCTCTTTAAAAATCAATGGAAAAGGGGAATTCTTTTACAAAAAACGTTTTAGAAAAGGATGTCTAATATGCCAATGCCCCAATAGTTAATTAGATGGGTCATTTTTTGCTAAAAGAACCCATAAAACATCTTCCCATATGCCCACGCAGCCCCAAATTCGTTTTGATTGTTTAAAACATTTTCATTGTTATTTGATGAATGTTAAATGCCTAGGGAGGGCGTGGTAGTTATAAAAGAGTGTGTGGTCACTTTTAAATGATGTGGGCATCTTATTTCATGTTTTAAATTGCTTTTGAAAATTGTCGAAATTACCAAAACGTGGAAATAATGAATTTCTTTGTTTTTTGTTTTATAGGTAACTTCAGCGACCATGATCAAGTTCAAAAAAAGAGAACATGAGGTAGATGACTTAGCTGCCTTGCAGAGTCCCTGCACATGGGCCACATTGCGAGCTTGTGGTTTGCTCAAATTCTTCAAGCTGCAAAAAATGAAGAAAGAGATTTTATTGCTCGAGCATATGATCAGCCTATGGGATGTTGCAGAACAAGGATTCTGTATTGGCACACAACTTTTAACCATTGAGTTAGAAGACGTGTATTTTTTGACTGACCTCTCGAAAAGAGGGGTCCCCATATCTTTCTCCGGGCAATGGGCGCTACCCAAACAAGTGGACGTGTAACTGGCATGCCACTGTATTCCAGGAGCAAGGCTGGTAGGGGGTAGAATCCCTATTAAGGACATTTGAGAGCTACCCCTCCGGTCTATACTATTTTCCATCACGAGCGTGACAGGAAGTATTAGCACTCATTTAGCTTCAAGATCGCAGGTGGCTTATGGTGTTCAGTGTTTGGAACCAACACTGTTCAACTAGAGTGCATGGTTCCTTCAAAATGTGAAGGAACAGATTTCACGGTGCAGGACAGGACAAAAGAAGTTCGGTTATGGCTCATTTTTGGTCTCGTTTTTCCTAGAGCGTATCCCCCAGATGCAGCCTCAGATAGCACTGGCGGTGCAACTAGTGGATGAACCAAGGATGGAGAGGTGGACTAGTCTGTCTCCAAGGCTAGTATCGGAGTCAGAGTTCCGTTTCACTGACAATTTCTTTGCCTGGCTGAGATGACAGTATCTCTGGATAGAGGACATCCCTTATGCTGAGGTATATTTCCACAGGAGCATGGATTTGATTTTGTCCATGGGGAAAGACTCGGATGTATCAGGTGAGACTGAGCCATACCTTGTCTAGTTTTTGTTTTTTAACTTTTTTGATGTGTATATATTTTTTTTGGGTATATAGAAGAGTTTTTAACAGATGTGTTGTTTTCAACATGCAGACAAGGGAGCAGTGCGCCCGACTGATATATCGATACCAGGACGTCGTGGGGGCATCCCGATTGTAGAAAATCCGGCAGTACCAGTGATAGGTCTCCGGAAGGTTGAGAGAAACCTCCAAGGCCTTACGATGGCCATTCCTCCTTTACGGAGGGGAGAAGTGCCTTTACATCTGCAGAGGCACACTGTGGGAGTACCAGAGAATATCAATTCTCTATTGAGGCACGTAGTGCGTGCGGTGATGTGTTACTCACATCACAATGTAGTGCGGGGAGATTAGAGTCTCTCCGGTGATCATATTTTTGTATGCCTTGTCAGGCAACGTTGTATGGGTGAAAAGACCCAATATTTTTCTCTTCTACATACTTTTTGATGTAATCTAAACATTTCAGTCATGTCATATATATATATATATAGTTTCGAGTTTTTACAGTGCCAATGATTTGTACATGATGATGTCTGTGATGTGTTTTAATTTACATGCAATGTACAGTTTTGCTTTCCTTAACTCTTATATGTGGGAAAGATGCTGATCCATGATATAATTAGCTAACGAATCCAAAACACTATTAAGTTCTCTTGGAATGTGTTTGTATTCAATGTAATCGAACATTCGCTCAAGACGACAAACTTGTAAGTGTAGACGTAGTAGGATAGGACTACGGATAGCATAGATATGGTTGAGTTGATAAACCATGAGTTGGGAGTCTAAGTAGATAATGATATGAGAGATACCTAGAGATGAGGCTTGGGTCAACAGTGCAATGACAGTGTGATATTCTGCCATATTGTTGGTTGTTGGTCCTAAGCAGATACCTCCTGAACTCACTACCTCATCAAATTGGTAAATAACCCATGTTGCCGAAGTAATGTTTCGGGTATGTCGTCTAGCGCCATCCACGAACCCAAAAAAGATAGGAAAGGAATATGTCATCTGCACATGAAAACACAAGCACAGTCATGAGTGGCAACGGTAAAGATTCGAGCACATGAAAGAAAAAGACACACCAAACTAAAATACAATAATGTACAAAGTAAAGATGCTAGGTGATATAGGCATAGTACTTTTTAAAGTAAAGCCCGTTTCGGGGCTCTCTTAAAGAAATTCCATCACGATCAACTAATTCATAGGCACCTCTATGTAGAACACGCTTCACGATGTAAGGACCATGCCACATAGGTTCTAACTTTCCTGTCCCCAATTTATCGTGAGCTTGGTTGTAAATGAGGAATAAGTCTCCTTATGCAAAAGTCCGAGGGTGGACGGATTTGTCATATTGACTCTTAATTCGTTTCTGATGTGCCTCATTGGCGAGAGCAGCATCGCGACGTGTTTCGTCCAGTTTGGATAAATATAAGAATCGTTCTTCTTCAGCAGAAGTGTGGGGCAGGAGTTCTATTTTTAGTTTGAGTGATGGAATCTCACACTCGATTGGTAGGACGACTTCAATGCCATAGACCAATTGGAAACAGGTGAATCCAGTTGAAGTTTTCACAGAGGTGCGATAAGCCCAGAGAGCGGAGAGAAGTTATAAATGCCACGATGTTTTGTTTTCCCTTACCATGCATTGGATCGTGGTTTTTAGGACTTTGTTGATGGTTTCAACTTGTCCGTTCACTTGTGGGTAGTAAGGGGATGAGTTTTCATGGCGAAAACCCAATTTGACATGTAACTCGCTCATCATCTGGTTTTTGAAGTGTGCACCATGATCAGTGACAATGGCACGTGGTACCCCAAAATGAGTTATGATATGGTTGAAAAGAAACAGAGCTGTAGTATGGCCATCGTTCAGGAAGGTAGGCATAGCCTCAGCCCATTTGGTGAAGTAGTCGACAGCGACGATGATGTAACTGTGCCCCCCGACTGAGGTAGGCTTACACTGCATGGAATCGATGCCCCATTTGGCAAAGGGGCCGATGGCAATGATGGGGTGCAGCACAGTAGGGTGGGTGCGTGCCTTCTTGTTAAATATTTGGCAGGGTGGGCATTTTTTGACAGCCTCGATGCAGTCTTTGAAAATCGAGGGCCAAAAATAGCCGGCACGTAGGATTTTTTGGGCTGTGGCCATCCCGAAAAGGTGACCGCCACAGGAGCCAAGGTGACAATCGTTCAAAATGCGTTCAGCCTCTTCGTGAATCAGACATCGCTGAAGGATGGTGTCAATACCACGATGATATAAGGTGTCACCGATGATGAGATAATGACGAGAGTGGTGACGAATGCGTCGACACTCTTCGCGAGATATGTTGGGTTGAAAACGTTAAGTTTGAAGGTAGAGGAGAATGTCCCCGTACCAAGGATCAAAGGTGCTGATGAGGAAGAGAGATTCATTGGGTAGAGAATCTCTAGTTTCGATGTCTTCATCGGCACGAGGGAGAGCACATATGATCTCGGAAAACACCAGGGATTTTTTGGCTTTGGCCTTTGTAAACTCGAGATCGAATTCTTGGAGAATAACGACCCATTTTGAATATTTTTCCCCATGTACTTGACGTGTCAAGACATGGTACATAGGGTTGGACTCTGCGATTACTGTGGTGGTGCATAATAAGATGTAATGGTGGAACCTCTGGACAACGATGACGGCTGCCAGAGCCAGTTTCTCGACATGTGAATATCTGAGTTCGGGTCCAGATAAAATCTTGCTCAGATAATAAATCACATGTTCTTTGTCGTTGGGGTCTTATTGAACTAACACCATTGCAATGGTGGAAGTAGAAGAGGCCAAGTAAAGGATATAATCCTTTATGTACTCCAGAGGGTGTAACAAGGGAGCGTGGGTCAACGCGTGCTTGAGAGCATTGAATGACTGTTGGGTAGTGTCATCCCAGATGAAAGGGATGTTCTTTTTCAGTAACCGCATAAATCCTTTAGTGATCTCAACATAGTTGCAGATGAAATGGCGAAGGAAGTTTGCTTTTCCTTGCAAACTTTGGAGTTGGGTTAAATTGGTAGGTGGGGGTAAGGCTAGGATGGCCTTAATCTTTAAGGGATCCACCCTGATCCCGTCTTTGGAGACAATGAAACCGAGGAGTCGATCGGATTCGACAACAAAAATGCATTTGTGTGGGTTCAGACGAATACGGTAGAACCTACACCGAAGGAAAATCACCCGTAAGTGATCGATGTGATCGAATCGATTTGGTGAATGGGTGGGTAAATCGTTAATGTATGGTTCGCTATATGTTTGATGTCGTGGAAATTGTATGACATGGCCCGCTGGAAAGTGGCACCAACATTTTTAAGGCCAAAAGGTACCTTTCGGTAGGTGAAAGTACCCCAAGGGCAGATGAAGGTTGTCTTATGTTGATCAACAGGTAAGATTTCAATCTGGTTATATCCAGAAAAGCCATCCATGAAAGAGAAAATTACGCTCCCTGCGCAATTATCGATGATTTGGTCAATGAAGGGCGTAGGGTAGTTGTCCTTGGGACAAGATTTGTTGAGATATTGATAGTCAATGCAAACACAGATGGTCCCTTGTTTCTTGGCAACCAGAACAAGGTTGGAGACCCATTCTGTCAAAGGGACGGGATAAATAAAGCCATACTTTAGAAGTTTTTCAACTTCCACCTTTATAGCTGTGATTCTCTTGGGATGAACCGGGCGAATCTTTTGTCGAACGGGTTTCGCGTCAGGGTAAGTTTTGATTTCATGCACGATGATTGAAGGGTCGATCCCGGGCATTTCCTCGTAGCTCCATGCAAAAACATCGTGGAATTCTTTAAACAAAGCGGTGTAAGAGACCACTTCGTCGGGTGTGCAATTAGCACCAAGGTTAATGTTTTCCACAGCACCTTCTTTGATCAAAATGTCAATCACGATTGTAGTGGAGATGTTACCCATGTTCCCGTCATATAGAGTATCTTGTGTGAGGATAGGAGATTGTGGAGCATCGGTAAGATCGGGAGGGGAGATAGAGTGTATGTCTCGGTGAATTTCTTCTAACGGCGGAAGAAAAGAGGATCGATGATGGTTATCATCCCAAGCTAAATCGTTGATGCTGAGCATTTCCATAATCGATTCATCAGAAGGGAAAATGTGGGAAATGTAATCGACGATAGATGATAGGGAATCCAACCATGAGGGCATCAAATAGGCATCAGGTGCCAATGAATGTGAATTGTTGGGAGGGGGAGAGGCAAATTGAATAGCTACGTATGCGGCCTCGGTTGAGCTAAGTGGCATAGTGTCACTGAGCACATCAAATTCAAAAGGACTGGGTAGTGGATTGGGTTTTGACGGAGCCAATAACTCCATCCACATGGGAAGCAGACGATGGTTTGGATGGATCATTAGTGGGACGGGTAGCGTTCGGGATCAACTCGTACATAGTACCGGATTGTGAATAGACTATATCTAAGTATTGAGCTCGAGCAATGGCTTCTTCCTCGGTGACTACACCACCCATGGCAACATCATGGGCAATCTAGGGTAACAATGATTTAGTGAACCATTCCACTAATAATTGGTCAGGAATGACCGCTTTGATTAGCCTTCGTCGTCGTCTCCATTCATGAATATGATCGGAGATATGTATGGAAGTTGTCTGACGAAGGGAGGTTAATAGTTCAGTACCCATCCCGTATAGAATTGGCAGTTGGAAGTGTGTGAGGAAGGACATGGCGAGGGAGTTGAAATCATGAAAAGATGCACGTGGTAGTTCAATATACCATTTTGCTGCGGAACCCGTAAGTGTTCGTTGGAAAAGACGCAAACGGATAGAATCGTCCATGAGGGAGTTGGATGAACACCACAAATGGAAAGTCATCACGTGGTTGTTTGGGTCTTCTCTGGACTTTTCGTCAAATTTTGGGATATCAGAAGGAAGTTTAGCTGGGATAGCTGGCCAAACCGGAGAATGATAAATAGGGTCATTCGTTAACCGATACAAGTCTGGAAGATCCAGGGTGGCTAGAAAAGGTAGTTGTCGGTTAACCTGTGGGTAATGTTGGTGTGGCAGCGGGACACCAGTAGGGCCCATTACCGGGTTATGTCGGTAATTATAACTAGTGGGCCCTCTTGTATGAGGTTGGTTTTGACCATAGTACACAGAATTTGAGGTGTTTTGAGAAGCATGTGTGAGCGGAGGATAACCGGATGGGTTTAGTGGGTTATAGGTTAGGTTTGGCATTTTTCCATAAGGGGGTTGTTGTGAAGTCTGAGAATTTTGTCCTATCGGGAACTGTGGGTTCCCTTGAAAAAGGACGTTCCACGGATTAGGTTCTGTATACACATTTTGTCCATGTGGTTGATGGTAGACTCCAGATTGAGGCTGCGCCCCAGTATGAGGGTGCACCCCAAATGGAATTTGTCCTCCAGTGGGAGCATGCCCCCCAGTTTGAGGTAGAGTTCCCGGAATTTGAGAACCAGACGTAAAAGACTGACCGATGTCGCCGAGCGGATTAGGACCACCAAGACCGGTCCCTCCGGGTTGTTGGATAGGTATGGAATTTCCTAGTATAACTTGGGTAGTGGTAGCTCTGAAAGCATTCAGTGCCCTAAATCCGAAAGGGAGTGTAGGTCTTGGTGTCACAGGTGTGCCAATCACATCTTGATTGACCACCGCATTACCGGTGGGAATGGTCGGAATGTGGGGGACCATTGTAGAATGGGCCATCTAGAGGGGGAGAGTAGACCTTGGGGCAATGGACGATGTGTTTGGACCAACAGGCGGTGTGGCTGTAAAAATGGTGGTACCGATAGAATGATTTAGGGGTACGGTGTAGGAAAAAGATGTGTCGGCACCTTCCCCTGTTCCATAAAGATCTCGCACCAAGCATAGTGGACTTCAAACAATGTCTGCGGTCCAGAAATGGTCATCTACTAGAGGGTTTTGATGGGACCCAGTCGGAATGTTAGAAGGATTGACGACGACAAATTCACCAGTGGAATTCAGTTGGAGGACACGTCGTTCATATCCCTCCGGAATGCGAAAAGATTTTGGAGACTCTGAAACAATCCAAAAATTCTCCAAAGGAGTGGGAACTTCTTCCTAGGAAGTTGTAGTATTTTGAACCTCGCTCTATTGAGGAGATTCCTCCGTAGAATGAGGGGGTAAAGGGGTATTTCCTTCCATATTTTATGGAGGAAGTCCCTATAGCCTCCGCGAACGACGTGGATGTTTGATGTTGGTGAAAAAGAGTCGGCGAAAGAGATCTATGGCCAACTATCGGAAAGAAACAACATACACTAATCAAAACAAGAAGCGAAAGAAAAGAAACAATCAAAGAGAAAACAAACTTCACACCCAAAAAGAAAAAGTTGAAGAACAATGATATTGACTAAAACAAATGAAAAGATATGTAGACCTTTGATGGCCTTCACCAGTGCTTTTCGTTCAGTTGATGAGGAGAGAAAGCCAATGCATGGGTTTCAAACTCCAAATGGTAGAAAAAATCAACAACAATAGTGAAGAAGGCTACAAAATCCAAATAGCAAGATGTTGGTTCTTCAAGGAAAAGACGGATGTCACAGCTGGAAAGAAGAAGGATTGACTCACAAGGTTACCCAGCAGGAGAAACACAGAGAAAACCCCTGAAAAAACAATTCTGGAAGGTTTATGGGCCAAAGGAGGGCTGGCGCTCTATTTCCAAAGGCAAGGAGCATTATAGCACTCTGTGTAAGGCTATTAGGGAGTGTTGGTGCTCTGTTAACATAAGGACAGGGGCGCCAGGTTCAAAAACTTCCAAAAATGTCAAAAATTCCAAAAATTGCAATTCAATCTCAACAATTAGGCAGAGTATGATGGGGTAGGGAGCCAATCAGCTCATGAAACCAATCAAAAGAGGAGTGAACCAGGTTTGAAACAATCAAGGAATAGAACAATGTCAATGAGGAAAAATCGAAACAAGAATATTCGATTTGAGGTTATCTCCCCAGTGGAGTCACCAATTTTTGTTGTAGGAAAATCTCCCTACGGATATGTAGATCGCCTCTAAGAGCTTGACATTAACTCTAGGATAGAAAATGATTAACGTGGACACTGACTTCCTTTCAAATCTATCCAAACCAACACATGAGAAGGAAGGAGAACAGAAGTACCTCTTTATCGACGTTTGTCCCTGCACGCTCCGAGTTGAGCTCTGATCCTTTGCTCCTCGCTGAGTTCTGTAGAAAAACAAGATACGACCACTTCCTACTCTATTGATATTAGCTTCAAAACAGATCTATCTATCAATGATAAGTTCATGTAACTCCATACACAAACTAGAAAGAAACAGGCCAAGCATGTCATATTAATGAGAATAATGACAACAGTACTTACAATCATAGATGCGAATGCGATATCTTCGTCAAGTCCTCTTCGTCTAACCCTTTCTCGAAAGATCCACAACCTGGGTAACAACAATTTCACTGATCACTCTCCTTTGACTGACTGTCTGTTTCCTATGAGATCATAGATTTCATGCTAGTAATTCTTCCCACTTTCCACCATCATAGAGCTTGCTTATATAGGTTAAGAGGAGCTTAACCTCTTGAGTTATCTTTAGAATAAGTTGAGGAACTTCCTCCTTAGATTATGGATCTCCTTATGGAACCAAGAATTTGAATGTAACTGTCTTATAAACGTGAAAGATCCCCCCCTTATTCTCCTCAACGGGCCAACTATTGCCTCAGATTAGGCAGTGCTCCCTCAAAAGGGGCATCAGAGCATTGTAGTGATCCCTAGGAAGCTTAAGGGTAGCTCCAGTGCTCTAAAGGTGGATAGCGCTCCTTCAAAGGGGCAAGGGAGCGTTATAATTTTCCCTGAAGCCTTATAGGGGAGCGCCAGTGCTCCCTAGACTGATATAGGGGAGCACTCACCCATAGAACCTTTGATTAAAAGCTCTTCTCAGGTGTCTAGAGTTCTTTGACTTCAGTTAATCAATTCCTCTTCTCTATATCAAGTGTATGAGATGTTTTAAGTGCCTCCTTAGTGTCGTCGACGTGGCAGTATTCTCGAACATCATTTTTGACACTTCCGAACAACTTGCGACACTTGCGAAAGTTGTAATGAAGATGCGACACTTACGACAATTGAGAGGAATATGCGACAGTTATCCAGTTGTGTAATTTTGACATGTAATAGAGAGGCATCCCAACCTCTTGGTTTCACGAAGTTACAAGTAGTGAGGAGAAGGGAAAACCATTGGATCTAGGTCATGGGAAGACCGTTCGATCATAACCTTCGCTATATCATGTATCGGGGGTTCGGAGGTTGGAACAGTCACTTTTCAACTGCAGAAGTCGCGAAGTGCCGAGAGCCAAGGTCTCGGGCAAACATGTGGCACGTCCATCAGGTGGGGACCACGTGGTTGACAAGTGAACACTCATCGCCTGGGAAGAATTCAACACTCTGTTGATTTATCATTCTTCAGGTTCTTGCAAGAAGGGAGTATAAGGTCTCGACACACTAGCTCATGAAGTTGCGATTTGCGAGAAGTGTTGAAGGAGTCAACCTTCGTTGACTTATCGTGTATCGGAGGATCATGAAAGAGGAGCACGAAGGCTTGACACTCCAACTCAAGAATTCGCAAGTTGCGAGTGGTGCTAGTTCTTATCCCTAGATGAAGGTTACACATGGAGGGTGTTAACAAGGAAGGATCCATACCCGTATCGTGGTCTCAGGTATC
Source organism: Picea glauca (assembly GCA_000966675.3). NCBI lineage: Eukaryota > Viridiplantae > Streptophyta > Pinopsida > Pinales > Pinaceae > Picea > Picea glauca. The sequence continues at coordinate 53,015 of JZKD02S1627365.1, read as the reverse complement.
GGAGGTTGGATAAAGAGGAGTCGAGGGTCTTTGGCTCATGAACTCGCAAGAACGGGAGGTTGCGGAAAGAGACTTTGGGTGTAGGCCTTGGTCATAGTGTTGTGGTCACTCAGAGGAGGTGAAGCTCATGCCTAGTGCCTGTTCTCATAGGTGGGGTTTCGGAAGGACCTGTGGATCGAATTCACTGAAGGTTCCAACAAGGGATCAGAGGAGCTTCTTTGGCTTAAGAGGAGAATTAGAACGATCTTGAGTGGATCTCGACCAGAGGATCAGGGGTCTGCATCAATTGGTATTAGAGCTAATATTTTGTCTGTATACTATAGGCAGAGGCATGCAAAAATGAAGATAGAGTGTGGATCTCTATCATGATTGTTGCAGGTGTGAAACAGTCAACAAGACAGTCGGGTCAACTGTAGGAGAAGCTAGAAACACTCATGATTACAGAGTGACAGCAATAGACTTTCTAGGAGGGCAGGTAAAGGTAGGAAGATGGAAACTGAAGGCCATAGATGCGATGGAAAGAAGATCCATCAACAGTAGAGAAAGGATGTGATCGATAAAGAAATCGCTGAGATCAGAGCAAGGATGGAGAATCTTGCATTGCAGATGCAATAGAATGAAAGTTCGTGATGGGTGTATGAATGGCCCATGAAGATGAAGGCAAAGTGGCCAGTCATGGAGTTGTTGGCCAGAGGACAATGGAGGCTGTTGAAAACATGGCTGAGGTATGCTAAAATCCTCAGAGATGAAGAGGAAGTGGTTCATATCTGTGAAGAAGAGGTTGGGAGAAATCTCAGTGAGGATCAAGATGAGAGATCACTGGAAGATCTCAAAGACTGCCATGAGGGCAGAGATGAACTTTCCAATTGTCAGGTGGGAAATGAACCGATATCACTGGAGGATCTCATCGATTGTCAGGAGGACAACAAAGCAAGTTCAGATTGTTAGGAGGTCAATGAGATGAGATCGATTGATCTCATAGACTGCCAGGTGGGCAACAGAGAAATCCCAATTTTCTAGGTGGGCATGGGAACATAAGTGAGACTATATGAAAGTCTCAAGAGCTCAGAAGTGAGTTCATGTCAGCAAGTAGTGCTAACAGTGGAAGATCATAAGGGAATTCTGATGATTGGAGGAATTCAGGTAATCCTGCCACTAAGCCCAGTTGAGGCCAGAGCATGCATTGTAGAGGTAGCAACAACATAAGGACAGCCAACAGAGACTGTCAGAGAGGAAGGGGAGAAGACACTGATGTCTACCCTAGCAAAAGAAGAAGAGCATTTCAAGGAATGGCTCAAAATTTTCAGCTAGGAAGCTGAAAAGGAGAAGACTACAACACTGGAGCTTGCAGTAGAAGAAGAGAAAGAGGAGGCAGACAACATGTAATTTGTTGATATGTGTGACGAATTGGAAGCCCTGGAGAGAAGGGTGAAGGTGCAGAGCATGGACTTCCAACAGATCAAGTTGGATATATATGGAGGAGAATTTCAACCACTGGAGCAGCTAGGAGAAGTTGAACTTGTGCCAACACAAGGAGATATGGTAGAAGCAAAGATGCCACAGGGAGAAGTTGAGCAACAATACAATAAAGAGACTACAGGAAAGGAATCTGTAGCAGAGTGGCAAGTCAAGGCCACAAGAGATAAGGAAAACAACATGGGAGATCTGTATGATCTGCCCATTTGCAGAGAAGAAGTGCAGCCGAGAAGACTGCATCAAGGGAGCCAACAACTGTAGCAGCTGGACAAGGTGATCGATGAAATTAGAAGGCTGATGTTGAGATCACCAGCAGAAACTGTCAGCTAGGAGAAGATGAGAAGAAAAGAGACTGGAAAAGCAGCAGGGTAACAACAACAGCAACAATAACACAAAGGAGCAGATGAACAACTCCAAATAACTATTTGGGATCCGGGAGGATTTCCACAATGAGGTTGGGCAGCTCATGAATTTTTCGCAGCACAGGAGTATGATGCAGGAGCATCTCTCCAAGCCATCTACGCACCATCCAGACAACACATCAACACATGCATTCAATGGGATGGAGAGAGGTGCAACCCTCTCGTTTCAAGTTTTGAATTTGATTTAAATGTATTAAATGAATGTAAGGTTGGAAAAGGCCAAAATCCATGCATCAGCGCAGGCTTAGTTAATAGGTAGCCTTAAATAGTTGTAAGGCTGAGATCTAGATACGATGTGGAATAGACAACCCATTCATTGTAAAGTCAATGTAATTGAATAGGGTAGGTGAGATGGAGGGAAGAGCTCGAAGCTCCCCCTCATGTAAAAGATCTTTAGATATTATTTTGAGAGAGTTAGCCAAGGAGAGCTCTGTGAGAGCCAAGAGAAGAGAGAATTGAGACTCAGTCGCAGTTCACTCTTTGTAACCTTGTACAGACATTCTGATTAATACAAAGAGCAGTTTTTCCTGCATGAGATTCTTTGTGTGTTTATGTATTCATGGATGAATGCCATATGTGTGTTATTTTATGTTGTATATGTATGTTAGGTTCCATCTGCAGGTGATAGATCCACTTCGTTATCTATATGTGAGTTCTGTGATTCCAGATATGGGTTCTTTATGGCTTCATGAAATAGGTTGCATGATAGAACACTACAAGTTCTGAAAGCCAGTGCAGGAGTGCACTTCTTAATTTTGCAAAATTTGGACAGAGTTGTCCCAGGAGGGTGCACTAGAGGAAGTCTTAGACTCAGGGAGAAACCTCAAGGTTTTTGAACACCTTGAAGGTAAGACTGTGAAAATGAAAACACAGAGTAGACAAAACTATTGATGGTTCTGTAGAGCTCTGCCAAGAGGGCATTGAGCGTGTGCATAGGTTGTGTAGGAGGAGGAGAACTCTATTTTGAGTTCATTAAGAAGACAAAATTGTTGAGGAATTTTGTATAGCTCTTCTAGGAGGGAATTGAGAAAGTGCACAAAGTGCATAGGATAACTCTGCTTAGAGTTCATTGAGAAAACAAAGCCATTGAAGACTTTGGAGAAGCTCTGCCAGGAGGGCATTGAACAGGTGAAAAGAAGTGCACAGGAGGAGTTCTTTTGGATAATGGAATTGGAGAAGTGTCTAGGAGAAGGACCTCCACAGGGTTTTTGAACACCCACAGGCTCAATAAGGAGTGCTTGAGCATAAGTGACAAGGGGGTACTTATATCTTTTCAACAAGAGAAAAGGACAAGGATCCTTAAAGGTCAGAGAAGTTGAATCTCACGAGGACAAATACCTGTGCAAGAGGTGCACCAGGCCAACACTCGGGTGAAGTGTTGATTGATAGTCATATGAAGGATTTTCAAGCACAAGGAGTGTGCATAGAGTGGACTTGTTTCAAGTTCAGAAGCTCATGAAGAAAAATGACTTTGCATGCACAGCCATAGCAGAGAGGGACAGAAGGCCAGGAAACCTTTCAAGGCTTCAGAGCGGACAAAATATTAGGAGGAGAAGACTCATGCAAGTAGTTGCAGAAGTCGAGGAAACCCTTTGGAGGGTTCAGTGTGGATAAAGCTCATAAGAGATAGGATGGTCGTGTGCAAAGATCCTGTAAGGAGTGCAGAGGTAGAGAGGAAACCCTTTGAGATTTCAGAGCTTGAGGAGCTAAGGAGAGACACCATCCTTAGAACAAAAGTAGGAGCTGAGAGTACAGGCTTCACATCTGAGATAAAGGAAGAGACCTTTGAAGTTCAGAAATCTTCCAAGGGATAGGAAAAGTGCATGCTCAGGAAGGAGTTACAGATGTCGTAGGATCGAGTAGAGGATGAGATCTGGACCATTGGAGTCTATGTCTAGAAAACAATAGAAGAGCGCGTAGAAGGAATAGATATGAACCAACATATCTGAGCGCACAGACCCGATAGTTGTCAGATTTGGAGAAGTTGCACAAAGTTTAACCTCCAAGGTTGTGCGCAGACTAATAGATGAACGAATGGTGGAAACACTTCATGGAGAAGTGTCGATATTCCGTGAGTCATTGGATCGCATCAATTTGTGAGGGGTTAAGGCCGTATAAGTAGCCCAAGAGAGGAGCCACATGTATGGTGGAGACACTTCGTGAGCGAGGTGTCGAAGTTTCGACAACCATTGGATCATCTCGCAGATTTGGGTCTCAAGAGTTTGGAGAGGCAGAGAAAACTCTTGGTTTCACGAAGTCACAAGTAGCGAGGAGAAGGGATAGCCATTGGATCCAGGCCATGGGAATATCATTGGATCAGAAACTTTTCCATATCACGTATCGGGGGTTCTGAGGTTGGAAGGATCACTTTTCAACTGCAGAAGTCACGAAGTGCCAAGAGACGAGGTCCCGAGAAAACACATGGTGCATCCATCAGGTGGGGACTGTGTGGTTGATAGGTGGACACTCGTCACCTGGGAAGAAGTCAACACTCTATTGATTGCTCTTCCTTCGGGTTCTCGCAAGAAGGGAGCATAAGGTCTCGACACACTAGCTCACGAAGTTGCGAGTTGCGAGAAGTGTTGAAGGTGTCAACCTTTGTTGACTTATCACATATCGGAGGATCACGAAGGAGGAGCATGAAGTCTCTACACTCCAACTCATGAATTCACAAGTTGCGAGTGGCACTAGTGCTTATCCCTAGCCAACGGTTACGTGTGGAGAGCGCTAACAAAGAAGAACCATATCTGTATCATGGTCTCGGGTATCGTAGGTTGGAGAAAGAGGATTCGAGGGTCTTCAACTCACAAACTCAAGAGAACGCGATGTTGTGGAAAGAGACTTTGGGTGTAGTTCTTGGTCATAGTGTTGTGGTCGCTCGGAGGAGGTGAATCTCACGCCTAGTGCCTATTCGCACAAGTGGGGTTTCCAAAGGACTTGTGGATCGAATTCACTGAAGGTTCTAGCAGGGAATCAAAGGAGCCACATTAGCTCAAGAGGATAATTAGAACGATCCTAAGTGGATCTCGCCTCAAGGGTCGGGGGTCTGCATCAAAGAACATGACTCACAAGAATCCTCTAATGGAAATTATTGAGAGCAAGACCTTCGATGAGGAAGAGATTTTTGTATTTTAGAGCATTGTTTTTTACAGTGAGTCCAAAAATTTAATTATTGAAAAAAGGGATGTAAAGAATAAAAAGGGTAAATCTCATTTGGAGGTTAACCTACGGAACATTCGTCCTTCCCAAATTTTCCAAATTCACCAAGAAACTGGAGATGATGTAGATGATTCTACTAGAGGCCTTGAATTGAAGAAATCCAAGTTAAAGGAAAGAATCAAAGAATTGGAATAAAATTTGATGCATTTTCTAGTACTTCCTAATCCTTTAGCAATAATTGGGCCTACCACACCCGTAGAAAAACTAAAAGGATCTGCAAGATTTCTCACATCTTCCACGGGCTATGTGGAGAAGAAAATTAATAAAATAATAGAATTATTTACAGAGGCTTTGGATATTTTAAAGAGCATCGTCTCTTTTAGAATGAGATCACATGCCTTCCATGAATATTTACAGGCATATTTGAAAAATGAAGAAGGATTTTACCTTGACTTGGTTGTACCCTTCAGTTTTAAAGTTACTAATATGATAGAGTTAAGAATAATAAAGGAGGATATCCCTTATAAAAACCGGATAAAACAACTAAACACATTGTCGAAGGAAAAGGTTAAGAACATTAGTATTATTTTCCAAGCATGCAACCAAGCCATAGCTAGAAGAGAAGAATTATTCAAAAGGTTGACTGAGCTAGACCTAGTTGGGAGCACCAATGAGGTCCAAGACCCTAACTTTATTCTCAAATCATTGTTCCTAACCAAGAAAGTCTTTGATGAAAAAGTTGTTATGTTTAAAAGTTTGTCATTTGAAAAATTCTATGGCATTCTTGAGTATAGTGAAGATGATGTGGAAAACTGGCTAGTGGACTATTCGATGAAAAATCAAGATATCGAAGAAGCTTTGTGGAATATTTTCATTTATCTAAGGGATTTGGAAGGAGATATTTTCAATATAAAAAACCAGCATAAAATGAGTGTGGCACCAATGAGAAGCTACATCAATGAGTGATTTAAAAAGGTTGTCGAAAAACTTACCGATGAAGGGGAAAAGCTAGTTGAGATGGTTCCTATAACCATCGACGAAAGCCATAAAATGACATTAGCAAGCAAGTGAAAAATGAGGAGATACCATCATAGTAATTTAATTTTAATCACATCCTTCTATCTTTATCAAGTTTTTCATCCAGTTACTTAACCTCTTTAAATATATATGTTTAACCATAGATAGATAATTTCCTTTTCTTTTTACTAGGTCTTGTTGTCTTCCACCGCCCACTTCCTTCCTTCGACGAACATCATTATTATATATATATATATATATATATATATATATATATATATATATATATATATATATATATTATTTATGGTCCACGGGAGCCCCAATCCCAATCATTATGACAAAATCATTTAAATTTCAGAGAATGTGTACTGAACTATATATTTTTTAGAAAATCCAAGAGAATTATTTTGGGAAGAATCTCAACTGTAATTTGTAATCCAATTTTCTAAATATAAAGTATTTGAGTTTGATCTATTGTTATATTTATTTGAGCTACCCATGTATCAATTTTTCAAAGTTCTCTTATTCATGCTGATCATTTTATTTTACTTTTTTATGTGATCATAAATGTTTATCCCTACTATGATGGATGTGAGGAAATTTTATTTATTTTCTTTAAATGTGTGAATGTGTGTGGTTCCTTGTCCACTCTCGAGAACTTTTCTTAAAAGAAATTAGAACATTTTTTGTCTTTTATATTTTTAATTTCTTTTTATTATCATAATGAACTTCTGTAAAAGTCCCACATTCTAAAGATGTCGAGTCCCACAAAAATCATCACAAAGGAGTACCACATCTATAAAAATGGAAGGGGATTTAAATCCTCATGAAGTTTTCATTTCGGTCCTAATGGATTCAAGGCTCGTCAACATGATATTTATAGGCATGAGAGAGAGAGAGAGAGA
>JZKD02S1627365.1:18237-44759 GCA_000966675.3 Picea glauca | reverse complement strand
TAATCTATCTTTGTCTTCACATATATTAAATCCCTAAAATATATACCTCTTTTATTTATACTATAACTTTTTATCAACTTAGCCATTTTTAAAATATGTTATATACCACACTAGAGGACACTGAGAAAAGAAATATTATGTTTGATAATGTTAAGACCCTTGTAGAATGCAATAACACAAGGCATTTCATTTTCAAGGATATAATCACTTTCATATATATATATATATATATATATATAATTGATATTACAAATTTAGAAAAAATACCATGAGCTAGAACAATGGGTTCTCTACAATTCTACATGTTTTTTTCAAGGAAATTCCATCTTTAAGGTACTCAACACTTGCACTACCAGAAGCATATACATTATATTTTTCATGAAAAATCATGTATCTTGTTATAAAATGAAAATTTCGCATTGTTATTAAAAAATTCTATAAATGAAAGTTATAGTTTAGAAAACTAATTAAATTTCCTACATTTCAACTTTTTACACCATATTCAACTTCATTGTAAAAGTACCTTCAATAATCCCTCCAATTTAATACATTGTTCTTTTTTCATGTTTACATTTCCATTAATGTGTCATGAGAGACCATCATTAGCTTGGACCCACCCATTTACAAACCAATGACTCTTTACTTTTCTTAACATATGAATTTGTCTATGTCATATAGATTTGTTCCTTCAATTAAGCATGTATGAAAGTTGTTTTCACATATAGTTTTCTATCTCTAAACATTAGGGGTAATTTAAAGTCTAAAATGGGCATCCTAAAGAACATAATAAAATAAGAGAGATTAATTTTGAAGGGAAAAGAAAGAAAAATACTTTTTTTCCTCATATTTTCTACTTATCTCCTTATAGGTTTAGTCAATTTCAAGTGCACACACTCAATAAGTACTCGCTCTACATACTTTTGATAGAACCATAATGATATACTTGAAATATATGAAAAAACGAAGTTTATCATCCAATGATTACACATTATTCATATTTTTGATAGACCCAAAGAAATATATACTCAAAAGACATGAAAAAAACATCTTTGTTAGGAACAAACACATTTTTTTGAGTAAATCTATAAGGGGATAAGAAGAAAATACACGAAAAAGGTCATTCTATTTTGTTCCCTCAAAAACAATTTACCCTTATGGTTTACATCATCATCTTGAATCTTATTACATTTTTTGTCTTTAGTTCCATTTTTTACCTCAAAATTCCCTTAATGTCAAAAAAACGTTTCTTTATAAAATAGGAACCTAATATATGTTAACTTAGAAACTAGCAAAAATATATCTAAGGAATATGCTTTCTCAATGAACTTTTCCTTGTACTTTTCAACATTTCCATATAATTCGATTTTGTTTTTGAATACCTATTTACATCCAATGTGTTTTCATCCATCATATGTGTCATTTTTTCTAAGTGCATACATTTCCTCATCCATGGCCAATATCCAAGACTCCTTATCTTCTATCTCCATATCCATTGTCTCCTACATAGTTCTAGACTCATCATTGTTAGAAAATAAAGCAAATATACATCTCACAATATACTTTTAGTTGTCTGATTTACTTCTTTTCTTATTGCACCTCCTTAATTTCTAAGGTGTATTTTATTCCTCCTCTTCTAAACCTCTAAACCCTCATTCTCATTAGGTCTATCATGGACTTTTTGTCCATTTTATTTTTTATCTCTCTCGATATTAGGTGGTACTTGAATGAATCACTTCCTCTCATCATATTCTAGTTGCACCACCATGGGAGAACGATTAGCTTCTATGAAAATAGCATTCATACTATAAACAACTTTTCAAGCCCTACATTTCCAAAGATTGTACCCTTTCACACCAATTCCAAGGGCTCATTGGTGGATTTAGAAAATTTCCACATCCCCTCCTTTGAGAGTAAGGTAGTGACAACCTCATCAAGCACCATGCTATTTATAGTTCTTCAAATGTCCAATAATAAGGTGTCTCATGAATATATCAAGGAACATAAAAGGGTCATAAAACAATCTTATTCATCCATCTTCACGCTAACTGAGATCAAATTGGTCACAATAGTATCGAATAGTACATGTGCTCCACTACAAAATACCTATCACCTATTTTCAAAGAGAATAACTTTTAGAAAATGTTTATCAATGATGAGTTTAGCCTAATAGAAACCCCCAAACTTCTTTTGTAGAGTTGCTATGTATTTTTATTCATAAATGTTCAATAAAATGGTCAAACAAATTCTCACCTTTCTCTCTAACACCACCCACTCTCCATATTTCATACAAGTGGATTTGGATCTACTAGAATATCCCCCACCTAGAGTTTCCATAGCTCAAATTTAGTTCCATTAAACATATACATTTTTAATATAGATGTGCTAGTCATTTTCCTATAACAAGATCCAACTCAAATTGAGATTAGATAAAAAAACCTTGTCCCTAACACCTTGGATCCTAGTTTATTATCATTTGATATCAAATTTAGATTAGATAAAAAACCTCTTCCCTAACACCATTTGTAGTTTTCAATTTTACATGCTGGAAACCACCAACAATCAATTTTTGATACTTATTGCTTAGCCTTCATTGAGTATGAATGATATGCATTTATTGTCTTCCACTACTTAGTGGTTATTCCTTGAATTAATAGACAGGTATTCCCTTCTACTTCTCAAATTATCTACTCCGCTACAGGATTTCCAGGTGTATGAAGCACCTTTCCTACAAGCTATCATGCAAATAATTTCACCATGGAACTTGCTCATCCCTAGTATTTATTTTTCTATGGAACACACGAAAACTCAACATTACTCAAAAACTCAACAGGTATATTTCTCAGAGTCCCTTAATTTCTAACAACACACAACAAAACTATAGCCCTTAACATATTTTTCATAGCATCTACAACATGTTGGATTACTAAAAGGGGGGGTGAATCAGTAATAGAGAAATTGAATCCTTTTTTACCATAAAATGCAAGTGTTATATCAATGTAACATTATCATCCAACAATTGCAGAGTAAATAAACAAATAGGAAATCATACACATACATAGTACACCAGTGTTTTAACGTGGAAACCCAAAGACGGAAAAAACCACATAATAAATTTTCTTATATTTCTTTAAGAATTACATTCATTGAAAGAAACAACTTCCTTTGTTTTCCAGCCTCAACTAGAAGGAGACTCCAACCCCCTAGTTTCTCAGGATATAGCCTGAGGGAAGCTCCAACTCCCAATTTCTCTGGCTACAACCAGAAGGAGGCTACAACCCCCTATGTTCTCTAGCTACAACCAAAAGGTGTCTACAACCACTTATCATTTCCTTGTACAACCACCCTGAAATATAAGTAGAATGATGGAATCACTGTCACACTATCACTGTGAGATATATTGTTATAAACCTATAGAAATCAAACAGCACCAAACAATCTATAACGACATGTACCAAACAACTTGTAATCAAATTGTAACATAAACAAGTGTATCAACCTTGCACCAACCTGTACCATCAATGAGTGAATCAACCGTGCACCAAATATTTATCAATCATGCATGAAATCCAAATAAACTATGAATCATCAATATGTACCAACATCATCAACTATACACCTCATGTATGTGTCAACCCATCAACTAATTGTATCAACCATGTACCCAACATGTACCTCAACCAAAATCCCTCATTAATTTAATAATCCAAATCCAATTTATAACTATGTAATAGACCCAGTTTATATGATCACATACCTGCAAATCTTCCTTCAAGAGAATAACATTTTCATCAAAGTTTAATTTAGTCTTGCATGACTAATTTTGGATTATTCAACAACCCTAACTTGAAATAATCATAACTATGTACCTATAATGAATAAATATATGAAAATATTACACAATGTTCCTCAATATCTTTTATGAAATTCCTCTAGGTTTCACTACTTGGAACCTCTTAGAAAAGGAGTTATAGAAAAAATGTCATAACTTGTTGAATTATGGATTACTCTAGAGAGCGAACATGTAGAGCGTGCCCCACACAAAATATTTGTTTCCTGGATGTGAAAATGGTACAAAGAATAATAAATATTATACTCTAACGAATACATTTAGTCTTACGGAATTTGGATATGTTATGAATAAGTTATGAAGTTTTTACCCAAAACACATGTTTTCGACTACTTTTAGGACTAGACACAAACCCTATTTTCTAAGGAGTGTAACTCCAAAACTGCAATGACAAAAAAGCTTCAATTTTTATCACAACTACATGGATATTTTTCCTCAATGGCCTCCATATTTTATGGTTTGATTCATTCTAGAAAAAAATTATTGCGAAAATGGTGAGATGACCTGTAAATAACATACCTTAGAAAGCATCATCAAAAGAATTTATCCCTCCTTGAATTTTGGACTTCTTTACTTCACCTTCCCTCTGAAATTATCCTTAGATATACTTTGGTTATATAAGGATATGCTCAAGTGTGATTAAGTGTGATTAAATGAGATACCTTTTCCTATTATTTATACTTTTATGTAGCTTCCTCAAGGGGTTACCATCTAACCATATTAAACCACTCTCCTTATTTTAGGGATAACCCACTTCTAACCTCTTGTTCACTTAATTATTTCTCCATTAACTTGATTATTTAAATAATTTATTTTGTATCCACTTTGACTTATAGTACACTCATCAATTTGATTTATTATTTAAATAATTTATTCTTTGCAACCAATTTGACTACTTTGACCTTTTGGGGCTTCTAGATGACTCATGAGGGTTCTCGAACTTCACATGGCCATAACTCTCTAACCCTAAGGATTTATGTGACGTTCCACATACCGTAGGAAATGACATGACATGTACTATCCGTATAGAATATTCTTACCTTCAAATATATTAAAACTCATACCATTATACATCAAACAAACTTGGGTACATTACCCAAACCTTTGTGATACTGGAATTCGCTATCGGACTTTGTTAAAGGGTTGACATCAATGAGAACCAACCCCAAAAATCAATGATTTGCCCCTTTGGAATGTATGGAAACACTCTAATGAAGTATTGAATTCATATCATTCGTTCTCCCCATGTGACCAGCGCTCCCCCTAAAACCATGCCTTTGTTGTCTTTATCCAATCATTTACCTTTGCATCTCATAAATCTATCCCCCTTTGTCATCAATGGAAAAGGTATCCTTCCATCTAGGGTTGTTCACCCTCACTGAAATCTTCCTGAAACTGATCTCCTAACCTGAAATGTCCTCTTTATGGTTCTTCCTCGTGTACATATAAGACATATAATATAAGTATTAAAAAGAATTCATTTTGGAGTAGAAATTACTCCGAGTCTCTGGAGAAGATACTAAAAGGATTCTCGTGGAAGCGGTTTTGTAAGGATGTCTACCACTTGTTATTTTGTGCCCACGTATTCAAGTACGATGTTATTCTCTACAAATTGTTCCCATAGAAAGTCATACTTGTTTGGAATGTGATTCATCTTGGAGCACATCATCGAGTTCTTTGAGATACTGATGGCACTTGTATTATCACAATATATTGGAATGGGATCATCATACTCAACATGTATATCTGTTAGATTTTGTTTCATCCATAGAAACTATGTACAACATGTTGTTTCTACAATATACTCTACTTCGGTTGTAGATAAATATGTTGACGATTGTTTCTTTCTTAGGCAACATACTAAACAATCACCCAAGTAGAACATTGCTCCACTGATTCTTTGTCCATCATCAATGAAACAAGCCTAATCTGCATCTTTGTAGGCAATAAGTGATAGATCCCTTCCTTTTGAATACCATAATCCAAACTCTTATGCTCCTTTGATATATCTAAAAATCCTTTTCACTACTAAGACATGTGATTCCTTTGGTTCTGCCTCAAATCGTGCCACCTGTCAAAATTTTTGCATTACATATTATCTGGATGTTGTCACATATGGTAAGCTACCAATAATTGACCTGTATTACCTCTTGTATGTAGACTTTGAGTCACCATCTTTTCTCAACTTGCAAATGGTTTGCATAGGAGTGGTAACTGGTTTGAAATCTTCCATTACAAACTTCTTTATCATTTGTATGATATACTTAGTTTGAGAAATAAAACATTCCTTAGTTTCTTTGACATATCTCAAGATCCCAGAACGAAGGATACTTCTCTGAGTAATGACATTTCAAATTCATTCTACATATCCTTTGCAAAATTCCAAATGAGCCTTTCATCATTAATTCCATAAATAATATCATCAACATAAACTTCAATTAATAAAATACCATATTGATTTACCTTGATGTAGAAGTCATTGTTTTCACTTCCTTTTCTGAACCCTGCTTGATGTAGATATGTATCCAATCTAGAGTACCATGCTCTAGCAGCTTGTTTTACACCATACAAGGCCTTCTTTAATTTACACACATAATATGCATTCTCTGACAACTGAAATCCTTTTGGTTTTTCAATGTAGACATCTTCTTCAAGTTCCTTGTTCAGAAAAGATATTTTCATGTCCATTTGATACACTTTAATATTCTTGGAGAATGCATAAGATAAAAGAAATCAGATTGATTCCATTCCGGAAACTTGGGAAAACATCTCTTCAAAGTTGATTCCTCCAACCTGTGTGTATCCTTTACATACCAATCTAGTTTTGTTCCTTGTAACTTGTCCATCTTCATTAAATTTATTTCTTAAAACCCACTTTGTGAAAATCACATTCTTATTCTTTGGTCTTGGAACCAATTCCCAAGTGTCTTTCTTCTCTATATGATCCAATTCTTTATCCATGGCCTTATTCCATAATTTATCCTTGCTAGCCTCTTCAAAACTGTTTGGTTCAATCATAGATAAGAGTGTTAGGTGTGTTTGTTCTGGTGAATGGATTCTTCTTCTAGTCTCAACTACCGCATCCTTGTTTCTGATAATCCAATCTAAAGGATGATTCTTTTGTACTTGTTTTCTAGGTGTATTTAGAGGAACTTTCTCTTCTACTTATGTCTAATCCTCTTCATATTCTCCTTCTACTTCTTCTTCATCTTATGTTTCTTCTTTGTAAATATGTTCCATTGATTCATTTTCTTCTTCCTTTAATTCTCGTCCACCTGTGTAATATACCAGATATAAAAAGTATGCAGAACAGAAATAAAATGCTAGAAATGGCAGAATAACAGTAATATAACCAACATAATCTCCACAATAACACAAAAATGATATAAGAACAACAACATAAATAACACTTTGATTCAGAAAGCAATGTTACAGGCCTCTTCGAGGGGGAAACCTCCATTCAAGCAACACTCTATTACAATAATCTCCAATCTAGGGTTCTCATACCCTCAACTCCTATTTATACTAAAAGTAAGCATCTAGGGGAAGATCCTTCTAGAAGCATAATCTTCTATTAGGTCTTCTTACATCCACCTTATTATATTTTATTGAAAGGCCTTATTAATATTGACCTTTATTACATCCGAATATATTTCTCTACCTATGTGCGGGTTAGGACCCTAACATGTCCGCCCCATTAAAAACAACCTTGTCCTCAAGGCTTGAGATGTGGAAACTGTTGCAGAATGGTAGTTGGTTCCCAAGTGGCATCGACGAGAGTTGTATCTTTCCACTGGATGAGAACTTCCTTGATGGTTCTCTAATGCAAGCGATGCTCACGCTGGTCCAAAACTGCTTCTGGCTGTAGCCAAATGGATCCTTCTTCAGCTAACTCGGGAAGGTTGGTTTGAATTTGGCACCAAGTTCCAATTTCCTTCTTTAAGCATGAAACATGAAAAACAGGATGTAGCTTCGAATGCCTGGGAAGAGCTAACTAATAGGAAACTTGTCCCACATGCTTGAGAATGGTATAAGGACCATAAAATTTGGGTGCTAGCTTCTGACAATGCTTGGCCTTGAAGGAAGTTTGCTTTTCGGGTTGCAGTCGCAAAAACACCTGGTCCCCTTCTGCAAATTGACGTTCAGAGAGACCTTGATCTACTTGTTGCTTCATGCGAGTTTGTTCCATGACCAAGTTCTCTTTGAGGGTACAAAGAATATCCTCTCAATCTGTAAGTGTTTGGTCAACTGTCTGGACCTTCGATGTACCCGGTAAGCATGAGAGAACTGAAGGTGGATTTTGTCCATATACTGCTTCAAAAGGATTCATGCATGTAGATGTATGGTAGGAAGTGTTATACCACCATTTAGCTAAGGGTAACCATTGAACCCACTGGTTTTTCTTTTCAGAGGAAAAACACCTCATATATGTTTCCAAACATTTGTTGACAACTTCTATTTGACCATTAGTCTGGGGATGATAAGTTGTGCTGAGATGAAATTGGATGCCTTGAAGCTTGAACAGGTCTTGCCAAAAATTGCTTGTGAAAGTTGGGTCATGATCAGAAACAATAGAGTGCAGCATGCCATGAATATTGAAGACCTGGTCCATGAAAATTTGAGCCACCGTGGATGCAGTAAATGGGTAAGCTGGTAATAAAGTCCATAGAGATATCCTTCCAAATAGAAGGTGGGATCGGAAGTGGTTGTAGTGTTCCTGGAGATTTGATTGTTTCTCCCTTGCTGTGTTGAAACACATCACATTCAGCGAAAAAATTATGGATTTCCTGTTTCATGCCATCCCAGAAAAAAGAACGTTTGACCCTGTCATAGGTTTTGGTGAACCCAGAATGCCCTGTTGTGGGTGTAGCATGAAGCTCATAAAGTACCGTGGATTTAAGATTTGATTGTTTACTTAAATACAAATGACCTTTGTATTGAAGCTCATACTAGAGCCAAGAGTACCCTGGGAAAACTCGAGCATTGGTCTGCAATTGTTGGATCAGATGCAAACTTTTGGGATCTTGTAGCCATTCCTGGTGAACAACTTGGAGCCAATCTGGTACAATGAAAGAAAGAGAAAAAAGGGATCCTTCATCTTCATATTTTTTGGACAGCGCATTTGCCACCACATTGTCTTTTCCTTTCTTGTAAATGATCTCATAATCATATCCAAAGAGTTTAGTCAACCATTTTTGTTGCTTCGGGGAGGAAATGCATTATTCCAGGAAGTACTTGAGGCTTTGATGGTTTGTATTAATTTGGAAATGTTTTCCTAAGAGATAAGGGTGCCATAGATCAACGTCGTGCAAAATAGCCAACATTTCCTTTTCATAGATGGGTTTGCCTAGATTCCTTTCAGATAGTTGCTTACTGGTGAAGGCCAAAGGTCCACCCTCTTGCATAAGGACAACGTCGATTCCTTTCCATAAGGAATCACATTGTTATTGGATTAATCGGTAGGTGCGGACACTAACAGATCTCCCTAGATCCACCTGGATCTAGAACAAAGCAAGACAAGACATGACTCTTTCCCTAAGTTTTGACCTTTTAATTAAATAGGAGGCAAGAACAAATAACATACCTTATTATCGCTTCCTATGGTATTTGTTTCTCCCGCTTCGCTCCAATGCTCTCATGCAGTCAAGACCAAGACAACACAAACCAATCAAAGTGAAGACAACTCAATATATTTAATGATTGACCTATGCGTATGATCAAGGAATTACAGAATAAAGTGGAAATAGCTTTATGGGAAATGGACATGGCACTCTATCATATTAATGGAAAGTAAAGATTACAACCTGAGCCTTGATGTCGCAAACTTCCTTTCGATGGCCCTTGGCTCCGAAACACACACTTGCTCAATCCTTGCATGAAGAAGATCAAATCCTCTTGGTAGACTTGCTGGAGTCTCCAAGCTACTGTTCAATGCTAAGTCCTTCACACAATTCTTTCACCAATTCTCCAATGAATATTGCTTAACCTTTTCCATGAGAATTCCCTCAATATATAAAAGAGAATGACTTAGTTATTTGGATAAGAATGATCCCAAAATATCAGGGAATCCAGTACTAGGATAACCATTCGAATGCCAACCCATCCTTCTAGAAGATTCCCTTCTAGAAGCATCGAGAATTCATCTTTTTCCTTGCTTTAGGAAGAATTCACACCCTAGTTGTTCAACACAATGTGAGAAGTCCGCACCCTAGCTTAAGGCAGCCTGCGAGAATGGGTCATTCTCGCAGCCAAATATACTAGCAGCCTGTGAACCTTTTTCAAAAATGAGGTATATGTGAAGAGATGAAAGTAACTTTTCTCAGGAGAAAGTTATTATAAAGAGCCTGAGTACACCATCATCAATACATCATCATGATGACCAAAATCATGGGTAACAGAATGCCCCCCAAAGTATGAGGTTGGAATCAGTGACAACCGAAAGACTTTGTAAGTTGCATGTGTGTGTCGAGAACCAGGAGCACACCTAATCGGAAACCTGGGAACAATCAAGCATCTACATAATATCATATATACCAATTCTGAGGTAGGCATTCCCATACTCAGATCATAGACTGATGAAAATTGTAAACCTGGGTCATGGCCACCAATCATACACTGTGGATCCATGCCATCAAAATATAGCATAGCCACCAGGAATACACTGTGGATATATGCGAGAAATTTTCAAATTGAGACGACATAGCTATGAGACATACACAGTGGATCTATGTGTCACATATTATACATACTCCATAGCAACCTGGACAAAATAGATGATATCCAGGGTCTTCGATCTCGTCGCCCAAAGTACAAATCTAACCATGTGATTACATGCGTTGAAGTCGAACATGGTAGAAACCACTTGATTACCAGTCATTGATGAAACCGTTAACAAGTGCGAGGGAAATCACCATTGATGTTAATGACTCCTAAGGTACCCTAGTACAATCCATCGAGTGTGAATAAATGACTTGAAGTTGAACATCCGATGGAGTCTTTTGATCAGGGGTCAATGATGTAAACCCACTGTCGAAAGCGAGGAAACCTGCCATTGAGGCATGCAAGCTCCAAGGTACCAAATAATTTCTAAGTCTTGATTCCGGATAATGAGCTGAAGTCGACAGAACAAAAATTGTCATAGGAGGGCCTTGATGTATCGCCCATCAATGACACAAAATGAGTAACATATTTTGAATATGAAACATAATATGAGGAAAATCGGATCGGACACAGGGAAGGCCGACACAGAAAGAATGGAAAACTACAGATGGCCGACTCAATATAGGTTTCAAATGGACTTCTCTTGAACATATGAATGACACGAACAATGATTTGGCAGTATTGACTCAAAGACGACATAGGGAATGACCTTGTAGCAAATCAAATGAGAGGAAAATGGATTTCCCAAACCAGATTCAAATGATGAATAGGGGGTGTCATGTTCAAGAGAGACACTTACTGTCAATTAATACGAAGATGAAGACATGTCCCTTTCCCAAATTTTCCCCCACCATTTCTGGTGAGTAGCTCTTTATTTTTACGCAAGCTTGATGAGGATAACATATTCTTGTTGATGTAAGCTCATCCTTCGGATGAGTCCTTCGGAGTATGTTTAACGAACCCTAAGAAGGAGTGGTTCAGTCCCATTACGGGTCTGTCAATGTTTGTTTAACGAGTCCAGAGATAGAAAACTCGAAGGTTTTTCATGATTATAGAGTCTGGAAAAACACTTAAAAGAGGACTCTCTCAGTTCCTTTTTCGTAAAATAGTCTGGATGAGACCGAAAAAGAGATAAATTATCGCTCACTAGACACTCACTTCAAATACTTTATCGAGCGTGAAATTAGCAAGGTCGCTCGGCAATCTTTTCATGTTTAGAGAGTCTGAAAAGAGCTTAAAGAGGACTCCAGGGGGGTTCATTTTTTGTATAACCTTGTTGAGCCCGAAAAAGTGATAAAAGTATGCTCGATCATGTTCTCATGTATTTGCGAGCACAATAACGGACAAAAACTATGCTCGAGGTTTTATATAAAAAACCATAAAAACTAATCAAAACATGCGATGATAAAGAAAAATTTATATCCGCATCCCTACATAGGAACCTTGAAGTCATTATGCCTGCAAAAATTACACTCAAAAGGACATTAGGGATTAGGGTTTAATAGATAAATAGTCATAAAAAACCAAATGACATAGTAAAAGTAAATAAAAAGGAGTAACAACTCTTTTACCATATCATTTTTACCTTTCCACTATTTTAGCTCCAAAAAACCCCTCTTTTACCCTCCAAGTTCGGCGTCAGATTGCAGGAGCTACGATCATTCATTCAACGAGTTGTCAGCGAATGTAAGGTAGGCTCTGTGTCCTTAACATTTTCATGGTTTAATTTTGCAATTTTATTGGTTAAATTTTCATTTTTGGGTTGATTCTACAAGCCCTATTTGCACGCTGCCATTCTCGCAGGCAGGCTATACGGGACCTGCGAGAATGGGGCATTCTCGGAGGTGACCCTAAGGAATCCTACGAGGTTCTTTCACTGTGCCCAAAGGGCACCTGCGAGAACTGTAAAGCTCAATTTGTTTTTAAAAATTTACCCAATGAACAAGAATCAAATCATGAAATAGTTGCTAAACTTCTTATTGTTCTTCTTATGTAGATAATTGGCTAGGAAAATGGTGCTTGAATGGCGCGAAAGGGAACATGAAGAAGACAATGCAATGGCCGAAAATCATCCACCTACTATCGCTTCTTTGAGAGACTGTGGACTCCTGAAGTACTTTCGTATCCCGGGCATGAGGGCCCAAGTCAGGTTGTTAGAGTACCTGGTGCATATGTGGGACCCTGATTAGCAGGTATTTCATGTGGGGGTCCACACAGTGTCCTTAGATATTGAGTACATTTACTTTTTGACTGGATTGCCACGACGTGGGAACTATGTGAGCCTGACTGGTAGCAGAGGTGGTGGGCTACAGATGAGTGAGTACTGTCATTTACACTGTGTTCCCGAGGCTGAGAGAAAGAAAGGGAAAGTAGCTATTTGGGGGGTACAAGATTTGACTTTCCGTACCATCCTATTCACCATAGCTCAGATGGCTAGGAGTTCTACTCCTCACATGGCGTTACAGAGTTACTTCCAGTATGCTATTGAGTGTACTGAACCTCGGGTATTCAATTGGGCAGATGCGGTGCTTCGTAGTGTAAAAAAGAAGTTGACCAAGTGTAGACGAGGCGACCTGAAGAAATTCAGGTATGGATCTTTGTTAGTGTCCTTCTTCCTTGAGAGGGTTCCCTTACTGAGACTATAGGTTGAATGGAATTTACCGGCTCGCAGGGATCCAAGGATGCTGAGATGGTGTCGACTCATGGCCCTCCACGTAGCAGGATCGATCATCAAGTATGATGACACTTTGTTTCACTGACTTCAACCACAGTTGTTGATGGTTGAAAATTATGCTTATGTTGGGTTGGATTTGCGAGGAGATCCGGACTTAGTATTATCAGAGGATGCTTAGTGGGGGGACCTTGGTAAGAAGTACACACTTTTTTCTCTTTTTAAATATTTTGTGAATTTTTATCATATTCAAATGTTTTTGTTTTATAAATTCGTCCAAAGACTAAATACAAAATCATTGTTGATGTCACAGATGTTGGACCTTACAGACCTCCTGGTACTTCTCCAATTCAGCGGCGAGGAGAGGTAGCAACAGCGCCACAATATGCTGAGGATTATCAAGTGGTGGAAAAAAATCTAGAGGGTCTGACCGAAGATATTCTAGACATGCCTCTGGAAGAGGTTCCATGACACGACCAGAGTCATACTGTAGGAGTTTCAGGATCCATGAGTTGACTGCTCCGTAGGGTTTCTCGGGCAGTCATATGTTACCGTGAATGTCATCCATGACGTCATTTTGTAGAAGCTATAAGCTTCAGTTTTTGACATTTTTGTCTTCGGACAAACTTTTTGTAAAAAACTCTTTTGATCGTTATATATACATATGGATTCTACCGGTTTATCATGTGTCGTGTAAACATTGATGTGATTGATTTATAGATGATTCAAATGTCTGTCTAATACATAGTTAGCCAATGCATATGTTAATGTATTTAGACATCTAGGAATATGTTGATATTCAATGTAATCAAAATAACGTTCCAAGAGGTGAATTCGCAAATAAACTCGTAACAAAGTAGGAATTCGAATAGAATAAACATTACTTAACTGTAGTACTATAAGTTGCGAATCGAGACGCACAACCAAATGAAAAATTTCGAGCAAGATAGATTCAACCAATAATTCAATAACGATGCTATAATCTGCAATGTTCTTGGTCGCGCGGCCGAGACACAGACCTCGTAAGGAGACAAGTTTGTTTGTAGGGGCATAAATTTCCCACGTAGCGGAAGCAAGGTTCAGAGTACTACGACTAGCGCCATCAGCGAAGCCAATATAGGGTAGCAAAAACTACGACATATGGAAATCAAACACAATGTCACATAAGGGCAGAAACCGGATAACGATCAAAGAAAACTATAGTAACACACAAAAAGTATGATAGATTAAAAATACAAGTACTTGTGCACATATGAGTTTATGCATAGTACTTCTTCAAGTACAACCCATTCCTAAGTTCACTCAAAGGGATACCATCGTAATCTACCAACTCATAAGCTCATTTTTCTAAAACTCATCGAACGATATAAGGACCTCGCCACATGGCTTCAAATTTCCCATCTCCTAACATATCTCAATCTTGTTCATAGAGAAGAACAAGATCACCTTCGGAGAAAACACGAGGCTTGACATGCTTGTCATATTGGGCCTTGACATTTTTTTTCTGAGCTTCGATAACTAGTGTGGCATCACGTCAAGTTTCATCTAATCGCATAAGATACAATAGACATTCTTCCTCAACAGAAGTATTGGGTAGGAGTTTAACAAATATCTTTAAAGAGGGTAACTCGCATTCGATAGTGAGAATGGCTTCCACACCATAGACTAACCGAAAAGGTGTAAACCCAGTAGCGGACTTGACGAATGTCTGGTATGCCCACAATGCCGAAAACAACATTGTGTGCCAACTTGTTTTATGAACACCTATCATTCATTGGAGCATAGTTATGAGAACTTTTTTAATTGCTTCGACTTGGCCATTGGCTTGTGGGTAATAGGGCATTGAGTTATCATGGCGAAGACCCAACTTTTCAGTGAGTTCGAACATCATAAAATTCCTAAAGTAGCTACCATCATCAGTAACGATAGCTTGGGGAACACAAAAATGAGCTATGACGTGATTAAAAATACATAAGGTTGCGGCCTTTTCAGTGTTGTAATCAATGGCTACAATGAAAAGGCCCATTTCGTAAAGTAATCAATGGCTACAATGATGTAACCATGCCCCCCAGTCGAGTGAGGGTGACAGGTCATGAAATCGATGCCCCATTTCGTAAAGGGACCAACTGAGACCACAAGGTGAAGAGGAGCGGGATGTGACCTGATCTTCTGATTATAGGTCTAGCAAGCATGGCATTTCTGAATGACTATGATACAGTCGTTAAACAAAGAAGGCCAAAAATACCCTGCGCATAAGATCTTCTAGGAAGTAACATACCCAGACATATGATTACCACATGCTCCAGAATGGAAGTCATTCAGATCTTTCTCAGCTTCGTCTAATGTTAGACAACGTCGAAAAACAGAGTCAATCCCCCGACGATAAAGAGTATCCCCGAGCATAATGTATTGACGAGCTTGATATCTTATTCGACATCGTTCAGTACTAGAAAAAGTTGGCCGGAAAGTCTGGGTTTGGAGATATATAATGATATCCCCATACCAAAGATCATCAGTGCTAATAAAGAAAAGAGATTCATCAGGTAATGAATCTGCTACTACATTTTCCGTTGCAGAATGGGGAAAGTCGCATATCAACTCAGCAAAAACTAAGGACTTCTTGGACTTGGCGCATTCGAATTCCAAGTCAAATTCCTAGAGTATCACAATCCATTTGGAGTACTTGCCCCCAAGCAATTGACGTGTCAAAATATGTTGCATAGGGTTGCAATGAGAAATCACCATAGTCTTACGTGAGAGGATATAGTGCCGAAAGCGTTGGACGGCTTGGACGGAAGCCAAGGCCAGTTTTTCGACATGTTGATACTTGATTTCAATCGGCATGAGAGTTCGACTCAAGTAGTAAATAACATGTTCATCGTGAGCATCATCCTCTTAGACAAGAACCATGCCAATGGTGTAATCAGATGCAACAAGGTAAAGGAAATAATCACGACTGTAATCAGGAGGAAAAATAAGCGGGGCTTGCGTGAGGGACAAATTCAAAGCTTCAAAAGCATTGTTGGCAATGGTATCCAAAACAAACTCTGAATCCTTCTTTAATAGCCGCTTAAATCTGCGAGTTATCTCGACATAATTTGAGATAAAATGACAAAGAAAGTTTGCTTTCCGTTGCAAACTTTGCAACTGGCGTAGTGTAGAAGGAGGAGGGAGATTAAGGATCGCCTCAACCTTTAAAGGATCCACCCGGATCCCTTGAAACGAAATAATAAAACCTAGAAGACGGTCGGATTCCATTCAAAAAATGCATTTATGAGGATTCAAACATATACAATAGAATCGACAGCGAATGAAAATGGCTCGGAGGTGGGTAGGGTGATCAAATCGGTGCATTGAATGAGAGGGTAAATCATCCAAATATGGTTGAACGATGTGCTTGATATCATGGAAAGCATAAGACATAGCACATTGAAATGTTTCGCCAGCATTCTTGAGACCGAAAGGAAGTTTTCGATAGGCAAAAGTACCCCAAGGACAAATAAAAGCAGTCTTATGTTGATCTTCAGGAATAATGTTTATTTGATTATACTCGGAGAAACCATCCATAAGAGAAAAGATTTCACTTATGACGCAATCGTCGGCAATCTGATAAATGAAGGGGGTAGGAAAGTTGTCTTTGGGACAAGCTTTGATATCCCTATAATCAACACATACATGAATGGTTCCTTGTTTCTTGTCAATCAGGACAAGATTGGAAACCCAGTCAGTGAGAGCCACCGGATAAATAAAGCTGGCTTTAAGAAGTTTCTCGACTTCAAGCTTGATAGCAGCTGCTTCACGTGGGTGAAATGGATGAAGGCGTTGCTGGATGGGTTTAGTGTCGGGGTATGTCTTTATCTCATGTATAACAATCGCAGGTTTAATACCTGACATTTCTTCATAGCTCCAGGCGAAGATGTCATGAAATTCTTTGAAAAGGGATGTGTAGGTAACAATTTCATCGGATGAACACGAAGCTTCAATGTGGGAATTTTCGACAATCCTAGGTTTAATGGATATGTCAATGGAAATAGTGGGTGAAATATTTCTTAAGTTCCCTTTGACAAACACATCATGTGTAGTCTCGGGAACGATTGAGATGACAACAATGGTCGACGGGGTTGAAATTTGTTGGTAGTTCTCAAGAGTATGTGGCTCCAGAAAAAGGATGGAACGATGATGCCCATCGTCCCAAGGGGTTTCTTCCATGATGGACATGATCATCTCATCAATGGGAAAAATAACATGAAAAGGATCGGGAGACAACTCATCAAGAGAGGGGGTAGAAGGTGTTGTCGATTGAATGGCCTGGTAGGCAGATTCGACTAGACTTAACGACATTGTGTCGCCGAAATGAAGATGATCTCTAGGGTCAGGGACAATCCAAGGGTCATGAGATGCAGGAATTTTGTGAGGCATGGTGGAGATCATGTTGATAGATACAACTAATAGGTGTGGGACATCGGGCGGTGGAATGGGAAAAATACCCATTAATGAGGAGTCCTTTAAAAGGTCGACATCGATGTTCTCATAACGCGGTGAGGTTTTAGCAATAAATGGTATGTTGCCAGTACGGGTATCAGAATTGAAGAAGGTAAGTTGGTCGACGGTAACAACCTTTCCTTGATGAGGGAAACGTACTACATGAAAAAGGTTCGACACAATGGCACACATGGAATCGATCCAGCTAGGGACAAGTAGAAGATTATAATCAAGGGGAGCGTCAAAGACTTCCACTTCGACTTGGACCGTTTTACCTTCTAACATGATGGGAAATGAAGGAAGAACACCGTAAGGCTTAAAACCAGAGTCGTTGAAGGCTTTAAGAGTGTTCTGGGATTCATTCAAAGGAGGAGAGCCAATGGATTTCCAACAAGAAAGAGACATAACACATGTCGAGGCACCCTCATCAATAACGGTTTGGAAAATGTTTTTGTCAGAGACATCCACTTGGATCTGGAATGCAAGTTGAGGGGGTAACCTTGGAATGTGATCTTCCAAGTCAAAGACTATCAAATTCGTATCCGTCGGATCGATTCCACAGATATCTTTCAACAGTGCCTTCCGTTGTGTGGGACAAGACTGAAGGACTTCAAGGGATGACATCGCAGAGGGTGCTTGGGCCAGATCTTCAATAATGCTGTAGTTCTGGGCCACACGAGCATGAGGATTGAAAGATGATTTTTGAATGACGCCCTTTGGGGGGGGTCGTAGAACTTTGTCGAGGCTCAATCGTTTGAGATGAAGAGGATCGTTAGTAGGTGGAGTCACTGGAGACGGTTGTACCAAGGAAGGAGGTAAGTCATCAACCTTTTCCTTAGAGGGAGAATAATCTTTGGCTCGAGTAGTGAGTGCAACATTGTTCTACGTAGAATCACTGGTACACATGAAAACATATGATGTAGTAGAAGAGGAGGGTTGGTCGTGGATGACCAACTGAGCCTGTTGTTGAGACGGGAAGGGTTGGGACAAAACGGCTGGTGCAGGTGGTTTTGGAGCTCCTTGAAGGAACTTAGTGACCTCGGCATGTCGTGGACAATCCTTCGTGTAGTGATCATCACCATAGATAAGGCAAGGGTATCATGGTTTGCACTTATCCCTGTCATCAATAAGGGTAGGTCTGGTTTTCTCTGCTTGAGAATTATTTTTGCCCTCCTTATTCTTGCCTCTCCCCTTTTTAGATTTGTTTTTACCAGTTGGGGTAGATTGGACTACATTTACCTCAGAAGTCTTTCCGGTGGGAGTGGCAGGAGACGGAGCATTTTGAACATTAGAAGAAGCAGATTTAGGGTTGATGCTTGAAGCGGAATGTGATTGGGCTTGTGCAGTACCAATCACACCGTCAGCTACATGCGAGGCAACTGGAGTAGTTGAAGTGCTAGAAGTATTAGGCCGAGGTAAGTCAGGTAGTAAATCATAAAGGGTTCTCGTTTGTGAATAAACGAGGTCAAGATATTGAGCACGACTTATAGCCTTCTCTTCCATGACTATGCCACCCATGGAAATGTCCTTACCAATTTCATTCACAAATGATTTTGTAAACCATTCTGCCAGTAACTGATCGGGGAGCTCAAGTTTAATGAGACATCATCTTCTTCGCCACTCATGGATGTGATTAGATATATGAGTGCCTTTAGTCTGTTTGAAGGAAGTCAAAATATCGGTCCCCATATCATAACGGATCGGTAACTGGCAATGCGTAAGGAAAGACATAGCTAAGGTGTTGAAATCATAGAAGAAACCTCGTGGCAATTCAATATACCACTTCGCAGCAGAACCAGTAAGGGGTCATTGAAAAAGACGTAAATGAATAGAGTCATATGTCAACGAGTTGGATGAACACCATAGGTAAAAAGTCATAACGTTATTGTTTGGGTCCTCTCCCACTTTGTCGTCAAATTTAGGAACATCTGATGGAAGCTTGGCTGGGATAACAGGCCATTGGGGAGAGTGATGAATAGGATAATTTAAAATTCTTGACAAATCTAGAAGATCCAAAGTGGTGAGAAAGGGTAACTGTCGATTCACCTGCGGGTACTGGTGGCTTTGGGGAGGAAGCCCTGTCAGCAAACCAGTAGGACCATAAGCAGTCTGCATATAATGTGAAGACCCAGGCATATTCGGTGGTGGTTGGAGAGGATAGTAGCTCAAAGGACTAAACCCTGGAACAGAGGCTTGAGTTTGAGCATTTTCCCCCCAAATGGGATTGAACGACCTTGGATATGGTTGACCCATGCTAGGGGGTGTTGCGGATGCATTTGGAAACAGCTTCCCCCCAGTCGATTGAGGAGGATTTTGGATCAACTGATTTGAATACTGGGCCAAGGACAGAGTTATGTTTTTCCCATAAGGTGGGGTTGGTCTCCCATCAAAGGTGGTGTTCCAATTGGGGGTAAAGTTCCAATTGGGATTTTCCCATTGAGAGGGGGTTGTGTAATTCCACCTTGGTGAAATTGTCCACCAACCGAAAACTGATAATTTGGAGTGAATGACGGAAGAATGCAATGAGGATTAGGATTGCCAGTAGAGGACAAAGAAGGTCCTCCAAAAGGAAATTCAGGGAGTGTTGGAACAAAATCGGGAAGAAAGTGCCCAGAAGAAGAAGGACCACTAGGATAACTCGATGGAGTTTGTGCAGGAGTAGGAATGGAAGCATTCAATGCACAATATCTAGGTGGCAGTGTCGGATTAACATTGGGTGTTCATGGTGTGTTGATAGCAGCAAGAATAACTGTAGTAAACCCGGTTGGAACACTCGTAGTAGCTGCAAGATGGGCCATTTCGGTAGGGACGATAAAGTGATAAGTGGTAGTCACCGGTAGTGTCTCTTTATCAAAGATTTCAGAAATCACAGTGGGGTTGATCTTGGAAATCACCGGTGAACCTGGACCAAAAAGGTCTCGCCGAAAAATGCCTGTAGACTAAAAAGGATCTTGGTCCCCAGGTCTAGACGAAGATCCAGAATACACAACAATTAAGTCTCCGGAAGAGTTTGCTCGCATAAAACGTCTCTCAGAATCAGGGTGAAGTCGAAAGTCCTCTCGAGTATTTGTAATTCGAAAATGTTCTAGAGAGTCAGTTCATTCCACTTGTGATGTGGTGACGACTGTGGCTTCACTTTGTTGAGGAGAGCCCTCAGGTGTACTTGTAGGCAAGGGATGAGAACCTTCCAAATGCTCTAGAGATAAACCCTGCATTCTACGCAAACGATGTGGAGGAGCTATCGTAAACGAGTGACAAACTTCACGAATAAAATCCTATGGTCAACTTCGAGAAATAAACAACACACGCTAGTAAACAAAAATCTAGGAAGCAATCACCAAGCAAACAAGACCTTCTAATTTAGAAGCCACTAGTTGGTGATGAAATCCAACATCGCAACAATGAGACGAGAAGGGGCTGGGCTAGGGTGAAAAAGTTACGCTGACGACCTGCTTAACAGACTTACACCCTAGTGCAAGCTCCCACACATAATCGTGGGTATACCCTCCAAGGATCCCAAGTGAGTTTGGTCAACGTCAATTCCAGGTACCATGAAGAATTTCCCCTCCACATTCACCTCGGATAAGAACCTAGAGAGATAGGCCACTAAAGTCACCACCAACAACAATAAATTCTGGGGGGACAGTCGACAGTCTGATCCACATGCAAGGGCAGGGTATCTAGCCCAAAATCAACTCAAAAGACTTCCACTCATCATTGTGGGTATACCTCTGAGTGATCTTCGTAATACATGCAATCTTTACACTGATACTAACAAAGAAGGGTGAGTAACTCTGTCAATACCAATGCGACCTCGTGCTTGACCCTTGTGTGAGAAGGGCTTTGCAGGACAACATGTTGCAAATGGAATTTAACACTCCCTAACACAAGATGATATTGTGTGTTTTTTGATTTTGGAGAGTGTATCTCTCTTCCTACTCCAAAGCGCTAACCTAGCTAAATGTTGGTGTAATAGATCCCTAGAAAAGAGTTACTAGAGAAATTGTATGATTACGCAGTGTTATTAAGAGATGTTGTTTACTCAAAGGAAACAGAGATGAAACTTATGTTGTATGACTCTGACCCAACAATGCATGGATGAGAATGAAATATATCACTTTTCGTTCAATGAATCCTATGTATGGGAGGGAAAGAGAAAATTTTTCAGATCAACCTTGAACTACAATGCAAAATTTCCTTTAAAATGCAAATGCAACAAATCACACATCAAATAACAATTCTCTATGCTTCTTTTTCAACAACTTCAACAATTTGATTTTCAATGTTTTCGAAGACAAAAAATGATTTTTTGAAACAAAAACTTTGTTCACTTTTCGAAAAGGACCCTCACTATGCCAATGAAAGTACAGAAAATCAGAAAGCAATGAACAAGCCATAATAAAAACCCAATCCACTCTTTCAATGAAAACAAAAATAAAAACCAAACCAATATAATCTTTTCAAATGCATAAGAAAATGATCTTTCAAACCACAAGCAAATGATAAAGACCAAGAAAACTCAACTTTCAACCAATCACTAGTTCTTAACTAATCAAACACACTCAGATTCTGAAGTCAGAGAGAATGGTTTTGCCAAGAAAAGTCAAGAAACAAAAGTCAAGACAAAAGGGACAAGAAGAGCCTTGAAATCCTAAGACTGTTCATGCATGAAAACGAAGACAAGAAAGACACCAATCAATGGTCCAAGAAACTCTTATGAGGCACCTAGAATTATCTGGGCAGTTGAAGATGCCAAAGCTCAAATCCAAAAAATTGAAAAATTGAGTTCGCAGGCTGGTAGTATTACACAGTGCAAGAACTAGTGATTCTCACAGGTGACCCTTGAGCAAGGTGAGAGAACCTCGCACTGCAACCTAAAGGTAGAGTGTGAACTCTCTGGATTATCATAGTCTATAGTGAAGTGCAGTGCGAGAACCTCTGAAACTAGTCAATTTTTTGGAAAATGAAGAAAAAATTGAAAAGGCCTTTGGACCTAGAGTGTCTCTCAGGATATCCTAAAGACTCAAAGATTGATAGGAAAGGAGAAAAGTGAAACAAGATAAAATGGCCAAAGAGAAATACCAAAATCCACAAAGAAAATGGATTGTTCCCCAGTGAAGTCGCCAATTTTTCTATTGGATTAATCGGTAGGTGCAAACACTAACAGATCTCCCTAGATCCACCTGGATCTAGAACAAAGCAAGACAAGACATGACTCTTTCCCTAAGTTTTGACCATTGAATTAAATAGGAGGCAAGAACAAATAACATACCTTATTATCGCTTCCTATGATCTTTGTTGCTCCCACTTCGCTCTAGTTCTCTCGTGCAGTCAAGACCAAGACAACACAAACCAACCAAAGTGAAGACAACTCAATATATTCAATGATTAACCTATGTGTATGATCAAGGAATTACATAATAAAGTGGAAATAGCTTTATGGGAAAGGGACATGCCACTGTATCATATTAATGGAAAGTAAAGATTACAACCTGAGCCTTGATGTCACAAACTTCCTTTCGATGGCCCTTGGCTCCGACACACACACTTGCTCAATCCTTGCATGAAGAAGATCAAATCCTCTTGGTAGACTTGCTGGAGTCTCCAAGCTCCTTTTCAATGCTAAGTCCTTCACACAATTCTTTCACCAATTCTCCAATGAATCTTGCTTAACCTTTTCCATGAGAATTCCCTCAATATATAGGAGAGAATGAATTAGTTACTTGGATAAGAATGATCCCAAAATATCAGGGAATCCTGTACTAGGATAACCATTCGAATGTCAACCCATCCTTCTAGAAGATTCCCTTCTAGAAGCATCAAGAATTCATCTTTTTCCTTTCTTTAGGAAGAGTTCGCACCCTAGATGTTCAACATAGTGTGAGAAGTTCACACCTTGGCTTAAGGCAACCTGCGAGAATGGGTCATTCTCGCAGCCAAATATACTAGCAGCCTATGAACCTTCTTCAAAAATGAGGTTTCTGTGAAGAGATGAAAGTAACTTTTCTCAGGAGAATTTTCTTATGAAGAGCTTGAGTACACCATCATCAATACATCATCATGATGACCAAAATCATGGGTAAAACACATTCCAACACAAAGGTATTTTTTAAATCAGGAAGGGCTAGAATCGGAGTGGCACACATGGCCATATTCAAGGTTTGGAAAGCTTGAGTAGTGGCTGGAGTCCAAGTGAAAGAGTTATTTTTTAGGAGAGCAGTGAGAGGTGTTGCAATCTTGCCATAATTCTTAACAAACTTGCGATAATACCCTGTTAAGCCCAAAAATCCACGTAAGATTTTGAGAGTCTTTGGGTGCGGCCAATCTTGCATAGCTTCAATCTTTTCTAGATCCACCCTGACGCCATCCTTGCCAACCAAATGTCCCAAGTATTCTACTTCTGAGGCACCAAAGGCACATTTAGACTGTTTCAGAAAAATTTATTGCTGGGAGAGTAGATGGAGAACTCGATCCACATGGGTAAGATGGTATGTCCAGGTTTTTCTATAGATGAGGATATCATCAAAGAAAACTAAGACAAAATGATGGAGAAAAGGGTGGGAGACATGGTTCATGAGGCTTTGGAAGGTGGAGGGGGCGTTACACAAGCCAAAGGGCATGACCAAAAAATCATAGTGGCCCTCATGAGTGCGAAAGGTTGTCTTGGGAATGCCTTCCTCTTTCATACGTATCTCGTGATAGCCTGAGCGAAGATCAAGTTTAGTAAAGAATTGGGTGCCACTTAATTCATCCAGGAGGTCACCAATGACAGGAATGGAAAATTTGTCTTTAATGGTCAGTTTGTTGAGAGCACGAAAGTTAGGATACATTCTCCAAGAACCTTCTTTCTTCAGGACCATGACGACCGGAGAAGAGTAAGGGCTCATACTAGGACGAATAATGCCTGCAGTAAGGAGTTCTTGGACCATTTTCTCAATTTCATTTTTTTGTGCAAAGGGGTGGCGATACAAACGGATATTGGGAGGAAGGCTTCCGCGTACAAGGGGAATGGAATGATCATGAACACCGCAGGAAGGAGGGAGTCCTTGGGGAGTGGAAAATAACATTTGATGTTTAAAAAGGAGGGCTTGGAGGTCTTGCGGCACCGGGGGTGTCTCTGTTTCTTGTATGGCATGGAGTTGGGCAATGACACCAGAATGACCTTTTTTGAGCAGCTTTTCCATGCGATGGGAATTGATGACCTGAGGTGAACTAGCAGTGATGCCTTGGAATTTATATTGGTGGCCTTCTTGGTCAAATTGCGTGGTTAAGTCCTTAAAATCCTTGAGAATGGGGCCCAAAGTCCTTAGTTAGTCTGCACCCAACACAATGTTGAAACCACCCATGTCAATAGCAAACATATGGGATTTTAGGTGGTAGTCACCGATTTGGAGAAGCACATTGTCACAGCGCCCGCCACATTTCATAGAACCACCATTGCCAATCATGATTTGGAAATTGTTGATAGCATGGATGTAGAAATGGGTTTCTTGGGAAATGCAGCGATGAATAAAATTATGGGTGCTACCACTATCAACCAAAATGATGACCTTTCGGTGCTTGAAGTAACCAATTAACTTGAGGGCTTGGGGGGCAGAGAAGTCGGTGAGAGCATTGAGGGAAATGAACGGTTCCACTTCAAGAGGGTTGGAGGGAGGGGTTATGTCAGTGATTTTTGATGACTCATGCACAAGGGGAGCTTCAACATCCTCTTCCAAAATATCCTCAGAGATGGCCATAAAAATCTTTTGTTCCTTACATTTGTGGCTCGGGAAATATTTTTCATCACAATTGTAACAAAGGCCTTTGAGTTAGCATTCATCAATTTCAGCCCTAGTCAATTTTTGGATCTTTAATGGGGTGGAGGGAGTAGTGGGGTTTATGGGTTTAGGGCGAGGGATAAAGGAAGGTTTACAGTTTTGAGAGGAAACAATTTATTGTTCTTATTTATCTTTTTTAGTAACCTCCGCCCAACTCGCAGGTTGAGCCATGAAAACATGGGCCTGAATCTCCTCCTTGAGGCCACTGATAAAACACTCCCAAAATAAAGCATCAGTCATGCCGTCTGTTCGAAAAGGCAGGCGTTGAAATGTAACTATGAAGTCTTCTACTGTTCCTGATTGTTTCAATTTTGTGAAATGACCCAAATGGTTGGTGTCAGTGTCAAAGCATTCATAAAGCTCAGTCACAAATTGGGTCCAAGAAATATACCCTTGATGAGAATTTTTT
Source organism: Picea glauca (assembly GCA_000966675.3). Lineage (NCBI taxonomy): Eukaryota > Viridiplantae > Streptophyta > Pinopsida > Pinales > Pinaceae > Picea > Picea glauca. Next base: position 18,870 of record JZKD02S1627365.1, on the reverse strand, counting down.
CTCCATTGCCACCATTGATAGCATTCTTGATCTAGATGGAGAACACCATACCGGAGTTTGGACAAGTCATCTGTAATGTTGTATAGAGAGAAATAATGTTCCATTTGGGTAACCCAACTAGTGGGGTCCAAACCATCAAATTTTATCACATCCACCCATAGAAGGCGTAGGTCACATTGAAAGTGATGGTGCTGAAAGGTATGGGAATTGGAGGAATGTTCACCGTCAGTCTTGGGAGGTGCATCATGGAAAGGGTCATCGATAGGGATTTTTAGTTTGGTGCAGAGTGATGCAAAGATAGATTCAAGCTGGGTGGTCAGTTCCTGTTTGACTTCCTCCATTGAGGACTGCATGGATGTATTTATGGTAGTATTGATGGAGGTATCCATGAAGGCAACAGTAGCACTGAGTCGTTTCACTTCTTTTTGGGTCTCGAGGAAACTAGATTGCAAGGTGTTGAAGCAAGACTCCAGGTCTTGGCTACGGGTATGGGCCATGAGGATGGGTGAACTGAAAAGGGGTGGGTGGGGTCAAAAATTTTTGTTGAACAATGATATGGATGAATGTGATAAAGGAGAATAGATGAATCTAATGGAATACGTCTCAAATAATGGTGAATTTTTTTCTAGATAT